>OY759270.1:31139918-31174918 GCA_963662155.1 Lamellibrachia columna
ATATTGTTGGATTCAGAGACATATTTCGAAGTCGGGCCGTACAGAGTAGTCATGACATATTTGAAAATAGGGCAACGTAAAGTAAACATCCGTAGTGTCAATTCTGCTGGATAATATTTTCTTTGACCGATTGAAGAGAAACACCTACCGGTACTAAACGTTAGTTATAAAAGCAGAACATAAATTGGGTTTAACATAGACTGGGACAAAACTTGACCAGCATTGTACCATTGTACCATTGTACCATTGTACCATTGTAGCACGCCATTGTAGCACGCCATTGTAGCACGCCATTGTAGCACGCCATTTAGTAACGTGTCACATATAATGCAATGGGTATAACTCTTAGTCAAATTATTAACCTGCACCAATTTTGGATGCATTCAATGATTTTCTCTCTCGAAAACCCAGAGGAGAAAACGTTCTGCTTCAACAAATATTTACCTTAATACGCCGGGGATATTAGAGTTGAAACACTCATGAGTTGTACTCGCAAATGTCCCGTAATTGTCGTGCAGGATCTGTCCGGATGTTGATTTATTTCATGGTCGGAATATACATTAGGCTGACGTGGTCCAAAGTAAATATATCGTATTTGAAGAATCGACTTCCGCTACTTAGACCAATTAACGTAGGGGAAGGTAGTGTTGAAATGGCTCAACTAACACTGCCTTCCCATAGATACGGACACACATGTCTGTCCACTAATTAACCACATCGAATCGTCATGTTATTCACTCAACATTGCTGTCTTACTATATACTAATTAAACATATTCTTCTTTCAGCGACGTTAATCTAAGAAGAAAGAAACACACACATTGACAGTTAACCGTGTGGACCTGTCCAAAGACTATTTTATCAGCATTCAACAAACAGGCCTACCTGAAAGATCCGGAAAATCGGTCCTTGATTAATTTGCGTTCCTTACTACTACTGTGTGGCGCCACTGTCGTGTCCGTGCGTAGTTTCGCCGAGACAAATATACATGTGTACGTTCTGGGGCAGAGTTCAAACTTATCGGGGTTCTGTGGGTTCGTGGGCTCCTAGATTCACTACCGGACCACCCAATAGTTCCGAATCTGGGAGTCCTGTTGGCCCCTGAAATTTGGCCGGTGCCACACATGTGCATTACTAAATTTTACGAATCACACTAAAAGGCATTACCGGTGATGTCTTCATTTCACGAGAATCAAAAGATTGCCGTATTTCGCAAGGTAAACAAATCCATTTGTTAGCCGCGATTGAAACTGACACGAGAGCTGAGAAAGGTTAAGCTTGATTGGTCAACAGTTAATTCGGTCGACAAATGCCGCTTGACAATGAGAATGAAACACGTATACGATGCAAAATTTATTGGTTGACTGACGACCGAGCAACCAATCAGTGACCGCGATATATTTTTAGCGGCTAGCCGAGTACATGGCGATTTTCTGAATGCGCTATTGATTTTATTGTTGAAAAACGGATAAGGTGATTGAACAGTTGCCCGATTATATCCCGAAATGTGATATGTTAGGCAGCGAGAGAAAACACCGTGGACATAACAATAACGGTACGGATGATTGTTTAGCACTGCCTGAGCACGCTACAAAATGTGATATGTCAGGCAGTCAGAGAAAACATCGTGGAGATAACAATAACTGTACGGACGATTGTTTAGAATTGGCTGAGCACGCTACAAAATGTGATATGTCAGGCAGTCAGAGAAAACATCGTGGAGATAATAATAACTGTACGGACGATTGTTTAGAATTGGCTGAGCACGCTACAAAATGTGATATGTCAGGCAGCCATAGAAAACACCGTGGAGATAATAATAACTGTACGGATGATTGTTTAGCACTGGCTGAGCACGCTACAAAATGTGATATGTCAGGCAGCCAGAGAAAACACTGTGTAGATAACAATAACTGTACGGATGATTGTTTAGCACTGGCTGAGCACGCTACAAAATGTGATATGTCAGGCAGTCAGAGAAAACATCGTGGAGATAACAATAACTGTACGGACGATTGTTTAGAATTGGCTGAGCACGCTACAAAATGTGATATGTCAGGCAGCCAGAGAAAACACTGTGTAGATAACAATAACTGTACGGATGATTGTTTAGCACTGACTGAGCACGCTACAAAATGTGATATGTCAGGCAGTCAGAGAAAACATCGTGGAGATAACAATAACTGTACGGACGATTGTTTAGAATTGGCTGAGCACGCTACAAAATGTGATATGTCAGGCAGCCAGAGAAAACACTGTGTAGATAACAATAACTGTACGGATGATTGTTTAGCACTGACTGAGCACGCTACAAAATGTGATATGTCAGGCAGTCAGAGAAAACATCGTGGAGATAACAATAACTGTACGGACGATTGTTTAGAATTGGCCGAGCACGCTACAAAATGTGATATGTCAGGCAGCCAGAGAAAACACCGTGGAGATAACAATAACTGTACGGACGATTGTTTAGCATTGGCTGAGCACGCTACAAAATGTGATATGTCAGGCAGCCAGAGAAAACACCGTGGAGATAACAATAACTGTACGGACGATTGTTTAGCATCGGCTGAGCACGCTACAAAATGTGATATGTCAGGCAGCCAGAGAAAACACCGTGGAGATAACAATAACTGTACGGACGATTGTTTAGCATTGGCTGAGCACGCTACAAAATGTGATATGTCAGGCAGCCAGAGAAAACACCGTGGAGATAACAATAACTGTACGGACGATTGCTTAGCATTGGCTGAGCACGCTACAAAATGTGATATGTCAGGCAGCCAGAGAAAACGCCGGAGATAACAATAACTGTACGGACGATTGTTTAGCATTGGCTGAGCACGCTACAAAATTTGATATGTCAGGCAGTCAGAGAAAACATCGTGGAGATAACAATAAATGTACGGACGATTGTTTAGCATTGGCTGAGCACGCTACAAAATGTGATATGTCAGGCAGCCAGAGAAAACACCGTGGAGATAACAATAACTGTACGAATGCTTGTTTAGCATTGGCTGAGCACGCTACAAAATGTGATATGTCAGGCAGCCAGAAAAACACTGTGGAGATAACAATAACTGTACGGATGATTGTTTAGCACTGGCTGAGCACGCTACAAAATGTGCAGAACGATTATCGGAAAGAAACACCCAAGCCATGGGCAAGAAGATTGCGTTACGACGATCAAATTAAACATTGGATTGGGAATTCATACAGTTACTCAGTCCTCTAAGGCCGTGCTCACATACAACTTTAATCCGCATTAGGATGTGGATCCCAATTCGGGTAGCGCAATGAGAACACCCTTAATCCGCATTAAGCTATCCGAATTCTAATGCGGGAAAACAGGTGAATCAGGATGCGGATTAGCCAATGTGAACGCCCCGTTTGCCTTGATTCGGCGAGGGCGGCGCTGCTGCATGAGAGAAAACTGTATGAGTGCATATGACCCGCACACCACGCCCTCTGGTGCACTAATTCGGTTGGCGGTTTAATCCGGCTTAACTCGGTGTATGTGAGCCGAATTAGTTGATCCGCATCGTAATTCGGCTGAAAATTAGATGTGAACACGGCCCAAGTAGCTGTATGAATATTTGTTGACTGACATCCTTCCTACACCTTTATTATTTAATGTTTGTAATTGATGATGCGACTGATTGGTGAACGAAATATGCGTCTGAAGTTCTGTGAAGTTCTGACAATGACTTATTGTCACTCAAAGGTATTGTTTTCTCAGTCGTATTCTTGGACCTTGTGTGGTTGATAATTATTCTAGTCTTTCGTAGTTATTATTTTACTCGTAATGCTGTCGCAATGATTTCAAAACTTCATGGCTAATGTTCAGCGTAAAATTAAAAATGTCATTTTTGTCCCTGCCCTAGTTGTTAATATTTTTCATTTTATTATTATTATTATATATATATATATATATATATATATATATATATATATATATATATATATATATATATATATATTATATATATATATATTCAATATATTCAATAAGAGATATATATATATATATATATATATATATATATATATATATATATATATATATATATATATATATATATATATATATATATAATATCGTTTGAATACATGACAATCTATCTTCCGATCGAAGCTTCATACAATGTAAAATAAAAGCATAGCGAACTACGAAAGAAATCTTATTACAATGATTTACTGCTAAATGCAAAAATAATGTAAACTTGTAAAATAGTTAAGACGTTTGATAAAATATGTGCACCAAAACAAATAAAATGAAAGACGCAACAGTTAGATTCTATTGAAGCAGTTGTTCAGGTTCTTCCATCTACATCTCTTTGTTGCGTGTTCCCAGTGTGTGATGCTGAGTGGACTTAATGTATACGGTTTTTTGTGTGAATTGATCTGTGCTAGGTGTTGAATATCTATACTATAAAGTAGTGTGTGATTCTGTCTGTCTGTCTGTTCCCTCATAACTCATCAGTTTCGCGTGTATGAGGGCTGGAATTTTGTAGGCGTGGGGATGGTTCGTATGTTAACAAATTCCGAGTCACGTGATCTGCGACAAACGTCCACAAAAGGCACAAACCCTTCGTGGAACCTATATTTATACAAGGGTTTGGGGGCACGAAGTTGTCACAGCCATTGCCCTACAAAAGCTTGACTGGGTAGTGCAAGGAGTCATAATCTCTTGCATTGACTGCATTTTTGCCGTGTAACACCGGGTAATTCGGCCAGTTGAATATATTTCGCAGTGGACAGCTGAATTTGTTATCTTCATTAGCGACGATATTCACGAAGAATTTCATCTACAGCAGATTATAATTATATATATATATATATATATATATATATATATATATATATATATATATATATATATATATATATATATATATATATATATATATATATATATATATATATATATATATGACAAGATCACTGATATACGTGTACACGCAGCGTCAGCAGTCGGTGTTCGCAGATGATAATGACTGTCGTGTTGTGGATCCTCTTCGTGACTTCGAACTAGCCACATGCAATGACATCTGTAATCTGGCAATGAAGGGTAGTAGCAAACTTTCAACTGACATCGACATTATTTCTGCAACCCTGCTTAAATCGAACATTGCTACGCTCGCACCGGTGTTAACACGCATTGTGAACCTGTCGATCGAGTCCTCAACAATGCCAGCTGTTATGAAACATGCCGTCGTGACACCTTTGTTAAAGAAGAGTGATCTCGACCCTGAAATACTATCCAACTACCGTTCGATATCCAACCTGAGTTTCATATCAAAACTCCTCGAGAAGTATGTAGCATCGCAAATGCGGCAGTACATGGACTCGAATGATCCCTTCGATGTTTTTCAGAGTGCGTATCGTCCTGCTCACAGCTGTGAAACAGCCCTCGTTCGTATACAGGACGACATTCTACATTCGCTCGACAATCGGAATACCGTGATATTGGTGTTGCTCGATCTCAGTGCTGCCTTCGATACTGTTGATCACCGTCTGCTTCTAGACAAACTGCACGAAATTGGCGCACACCGCTGGATACAGTCGTACCTTTCGCAGCGAACGCAAGCTGTTAAAGTTGATAACGTCACCTCAAGAAGTGTTGGTTTATGCTGGTGTACCGCAGGGTAGCGTGCTGGGACCCTTGTTTTTTTATAATCTATTGTCTGGAGCTCAACCATGTCTTCGAACACCACCAACTCCGTTACCACATGTATGCTGACGATACCCAGCTGTATGTTGAATTTCCGCGTGATCAGTCAGCGCATGATACAACTGCCATTGACCGCATATCGCGATGTACCACCGATGTAAAGTCATGGATGGTGTCCCGCAACGTTCTTCTAAACGAGTGTAAGACGGAAGCCGTCGTCATTTCCACTGCGCAGAATCGCAAACGTATTCAACCTCCTGTTGACCTAGTCATTGGTGTCTGTGGCTGCTCCATCACGCCGAAACCATTTATCCGCGACATCGGTTTTATATTTGATGACACAATGTCAATGGCGGCGCAGATACGCCGTGTCTGCCAGGTGGCATACTGTCACATTCGCGGCATCGCAACTATCAGAAAACGCCTTTCCATCATTGCTTCCATCATTGCTTGCGGGCGGGCGTGCGGGCGGGCGGGCGGGCGGGCGGGCGGGCGGGCGGGCGGGCGGGCGGGCGGGCGGGCGGGCGGGCGGGCGGGCGGGCGGGCGGGCGGGCGGGCGGGCGGGCGGGCGGGCGGGCGGGCGGGCGGGCGGGCGGGCGGGCGGGCGGGCGGGCGGGCGGGCGGGCGGGCGGGCGGGCGGGCGGGCGGGCGGGCGGGCGGGAGGCGGGCGGGCGGGCGGGCGGGCGGGCGGGCGGGCGGGCGGGCGGGCGGGCGGGCGGGCGGGCGGGCGGGCGGGCGGGCGGGCGGGCGGGCGGGCGGGCGGGCGGGCGGGCGGGCGGGCGGGCGGGCGGGCGGGCGGGCGGGCGGGCGGGCGGGCGGGCGGGCGGGCGGGCGGGCGGGCGGGCGGGCGGGCGGGCGGGCGGGCGGGCGGGCGGACGGGCGAGTGAGCAAAGTTAACGTTTTCTCTACTACTGCATTAGAGCTTTCAGTTAATGGCAATAGGCAGACACCGACCGTTCGTGTATCAACATGGCGGCTGTTAGGAGTAACGCACTGACCGTTCGTGTATCAACATGGCGGCTGTTAGGAGTAACGCACTGACAGTTCGTGTATCAACATGGCGGCTGTTAGGAGTAATGCGCTGACGTGTCAAAATTAGTCACCGGGTTTGGTATAACAACTGTAAGGAATTGGCCAATAGGTGTGCATTTCTAAAAAACGAGATGTCTTTTTCACAAATTTCACAGAAGAGGTCAATTGATTTGTAATGTGCTATGAAAGTTAGTATAAATAAAATCGTTGGACATTTGTTCATATGGGCCCAGTAATCGTTACTGCTACTGTTACAGTTGGTCTCTCACCCTGTTCGGGTCAATGTGACAGAACATCGTCGACACACCGCCGGAGTAACGCTGTGTTGCTTGCAGGAGAACCTGTAGTGATATGAGGCGACGACTTGCATCATCTGAAGCTAAACGTAGGCGCATGGGTGTCGCGTCCGATGTGGCTACTGACAGTGGAAGATTAACACGCTACTCTGCCGCCGTCTCCGACGATGTGCGTGTTTATTAGTAGAGTGACTTAGGGGAATGATCGTGACACGCCGGGTAAAAGAACCAAATTGGCGGCCACAGTGTGTAAACAAACCATGTTCGCTGCTATGGTTACATGTAACTTATAATTATAGACTAGAAGACATTTTATATTTTCATATGATGAGGCACACCTACATAAAACACACAACTAATGTTGGTATGCACTGAGTATTAACAAATTAGCAAATTCAACAGTGGATGCCCAATGAGCAATTACACGTCTAAATATCTATCGCCTGATCAATATCAGGTGAATTTCCACAGAGACATTCAGCTGCATGTATGTAATCTAACAATGATTAAAGATACCAAATGCACTCCTGTAACATTAATATAATCAACTAGTTCGCTAATATCTATTCTGATGACACTTTAGCCTGTTCTTACACCTCACAGTGTCCGCGGCAGAGACGGAGTGCTGTGCATGTGAGCCCAGCATTCGGGTAACTGCATTTCTTCGAACAATTGGGTGCCGCCTTGTAACCACACCTGATCAGTTCTCTAGAGCCAACAGCAGCAGCTGGTAGTGGTGTCCAGATTGGACGCCATCCAGTGTCAGCTCTAGTCCACCCGAAGCCTTCAGGACTCGGTGCAGCTACGATGGGCTTCAGACTTTCTCTCCAAATACTGGCTTGATAGAGGCATCGATTTATATGTTGAAGCAGTGTGCTCTGAGTTGGACGAAGCTGTTCCTTCATCTTCACATCTCGAAGGTCGTTCACCTTGACATGTGATGTCATGGCGTCGTACATCGTACAGGTAAACCGCTCAATTATTTTGAATGATGCAGATGTAACTTCCAACGGAACAAACGCATTCAGGCATATGATGGCGAATCCTTCTGTGGCTGTTGGGTAAGATTTCCATATCTTCTAATTTGTCTTTTTGCCTTTACCGCTGAACTGGGATGTTGCATCAGAACCGGAGAAAGCACGGAAGAACGGCAGAGCTCGAACTTTGTCCTCCCCCAAATTCCTGGCATATTGAATTGACGTGGTAATACCGGCAGTGTTTTCATGTACCAAAGCCAACCCAAAACTGCGTACCTGGATAGTGCGGCACAAGATCATGAAAGATTTCCACCAAAATCACAACCACGTCGAATTCTCCCATGCACGGATAATGCAGGTGGCCACGGGTGGGTTTTGTGTTTGATGTTACGGACTTGTGCAGCAATGAACAGCTCGCTGAACAGATTGCAGTCACTCTTAATTTGCTGGAATGGTTGTTTCGCTTGTGAGTTCGTAGTAGTGGAGTGGGGCCGCTTGTGAGTTCGTAGTAGTGGAGTGGGGCCGCTTGTGAGTTCGTAGTAGTGGAGTGGGGCCGCTTGTGAGTTCGTAGTAGTGGAGTGGGGCCGCTTGTGAGTTCGTGGTAGTGGAGTGGGGCCGCTTGTGAGTTCGTGGTAGTGGAGTGGGGCCGCTTGAAAAGTACTTGATTTTTCTCGATGATCTTGTGGGTTGATTATGTTCTGTCAACCAGCCCATCTTTGAGGTACTTACAATATTGTTCCTTACTTAACGCCTCCATTGCGTGTAAGGCGTACACGACCATAGCATCCACGCAGTCATGTGTGTCCAGCGTCATACGTTCATGGGATGCGTCTATAAGTGGATTCCCCATTGTCACGAGGGCATCACACATATTAGTCACCTGCTTCCTGAATGTTTCCTGAGTGGAATATCCTTGTTCGTGATTCTGGCTGGCGACAAACACCTTTAATAGGGGTCATACACGTCACGACACGACTCGCTTCGGCGACAGGTTGACGCATGCACTCCTTGTGGTAATGGCATGAACTTCTGACACTGCCCAGCGGAATCTTGTGTAACTACGCAAAAAAGGCGGGACTGTCAGCACAGCAATGCAGAGATCTGGCATTAAACTGCTGGAATTTAGTTTGAACGACGATGATTCATTTACCTGGACGTTCCAACCATATGGCTAATTCTTCCCAAGCCTGTGCTTTCTGCTCTCGATTACTGTACGCTTTTGAACTCGAGTCGTACGAGCAGGGCCTCCTGCCACCAATCAATTAGCTTTTCTTCGCATTCAACGTTCAATTCAAACTGCGCCATTTTCAGTTTTTAAGACAGTCCCATGACTACGGTGAGGCTCCTGATTGGCCAAGGACCTCAAAACATTTCAGGAGGCAAAAAACCTGCCGCCGACGACTCGCCGACGAGTCGCCGACGAGTCGCCGACGAGTCGCCGACGAGTCGCCGACGAGGGTGTACCGGCATACACGTCACGACACGACTCGTCGGCGACGATTTGTCCCCGACAACTTGTCTTTAATATCAAACATGTTTGATATTCCACGACGCGACAAAAACTGGATAAAAACTGTCTTCGGCAAAAGCGTCGCGTCGTGAGAGTGTACAGACGTCACGACAAACTCGTCGGCGACGCAAAAAGTAGTAGTAGACCTGTCGCGTCGTGACGTGTATGCTGACTTTAGCAATTAATTATTGACACGAATCGGCCATATTGATATAAAAAGAGTAAGAACAGCCAAGGTTTAAAGGCCACATCTTGTTCAAATAAATGTACATAAAAACTATATAAATATCTATCTTTTATGTATGTGTTCTTCAATGTTAAGGCAAATCCGAAGCTACATTGTGGCCAAAACATTGATCACACTGATTTTAAGCAGTGACAGGTCATAGTCTAAACATGGAAATGCCTGTTTTCCGGAAAGGCCGCGAGTGGCAGATTCGTGACGTCACGTGTAGAACACATCTCCCCCAGATATAACGTTCTAGGCTGGATTTTATTTTATTTCAACCGTTTCTATCTCTGACAGGCCATTCGATGTATAGCTTTCCCCGAGACGCGATTTTTCAGCAGAAATGGGAATGTTTTGTTCGAAACAAGACGCCAGACTGGACCCAAGCTACAGCGAGTAGCAGCGGAAGATGGGCTTCAAAATACAGGTAGACTTAAAGACATTTTCAATTTGTGAAAAGAGGCGCCACTAGTTGCACCGAATTACGAGTACCGCCACAAAAATATTTGTCATTGTACCCATGTCACTATCTACTGCTGCTGAAAGTTTGTCCGCGAATACTGCCGCCCCCTTTCCACTTACATGAAGGATGGGCTTCATCTAAGTGGAAAGGAGGCGGCAGTATTCGCGGACAAACTTTCAGCAGCAGTAGATAGTGACATGGGTACAATGACAAATATTTTTGGAAGTAAACATTGTTTAAACTAGAAGTGCAGGGGGGTTACCTAGAGGTGTCTCAAGCAGAACAAGAGGCCACTAGCACAGATAAGCCAATACTAAATCATCCGAAAAACATCTCTGAAAAAGGTTATAGATGCGTATGTTTAAATGCAAGGAGCATAGTAAATAAGAAAAACGAATTACACATTATGGTAGAAGATATTGACCCTCACATAATTGGTATAACTGAATCATGGGCCAACATAGATATAACAGATGCTGAATTAGGACTGACAGGATACGTAATGTTTAGGAAAGATCGAATAGGAAGAAGGGGCGGGGGAGTTATTTTATATGTTAAAGAATCTATTCAGGCTTATGAAATAAAACTAGAAAGGGAAGCAGATTGCGATGAAGTTGTTTGGTGCAAAATTGTTTCAGGAAATTCAAAATTAACTATTGGATTAGTTTACCGAAGTCCAAACATAAACGAAGAGGACAACACAAAAATAAAAAAGCTACAAAGGAAGTTAGTAAAGGGGAATGTATCATAATGGGAGATTTTAACCATGGACACATACAATGAAATTCTTTAGAGTGCACAGGGATTGAGGACCAACAATTTCTATTTTTAATCCAGGATAGCTTTCTTACTCAGCACGTGCTAGAACCAACCAGGGGAGAAAATGTATTAGATATAGTTTTGTCATCACAAAAAGAATTAGTGGACAATGTAAAAATATTTGAACTATTTGGTAACAGTGACCATAATCAAATACATTTTGACATCAATGTAAAATCAGAAAGTAAAAATAAGAAAACGTACATGAGAAACTTCCACAAAGGTAACTACAAAGATATGAGAAAATACTTAGCAAAGCTAGATTGGAATAACATGCTGATGAATAAGACCGCAATTGAATGTTGGAATTTTCTAAAATATGAAATTGAGAGTATCATCGATAAATTTGTTCCCTTCCAAAAACAAGGAAAACGGTGTAGAAAGAAACACTTGTCAAAAGAGGCTATTAGAAAAATAGTGTTAAAACAAACTATGTGGAGGGTTTATAGGCGTACCAGAAAGGAAGAAGACTATGCAAATTACAAAGAGGCACTTAATGCAGCTACAACTGAAATCAGACAATCTAAAAGAAGCTATGAGCAAAAACTAGCATGTAACATAAAAAAATGACAGCAAGAGTTTTTATGCATATGTCAGGAGTAAACAAAACGTACAAGACAAGGTTGGACCTCTAGAAGACAGTGCTGGAAATATAATATCACAGGGGTTTTTAATGGCGGAAGACCTAAATGGTTACTTCAGTTCAGTGTTTACCAGAGAAGATATTAGTTCATTACCAGTTGCTGATGCTAAATTTCAGGAGGCTAAATCTGACTATTTAGGTCCGTTAGTTGTAACTCCAGAATTGGTAGCTAAGAAAATAAAGGCAATGAAGGATAACAAATCACCGGGAGTGGATGGGATTCCTCCAAAAATACTAATGGAAACAGTAGAACAAATCAGTATACCACTAGCAAGAGTATTCAACTTGTCATTAAAAGAGGGAGTTGTTCCGTTTGAATGGAAAGAAGCAAACATCATACCATTATTTAAAAAGGGTTCGAGAAATAAGTCAGAGAATTACAGACCAGTGAGTTTAACGTCAGTGATTTGTAAATTATTAGAAAGGTTAATTAAAGACCATATGGTGGACTTCCTCGTAAAGCATAAATTATTAAATTAATCTCAACATGGATTCCTTAAAGCGAGGTCATGCTTAACAAATATGTTATGTTTTTTTGAAGAAATCACTAAGTGGATAGACGTGGGATCGCCAGTAGATAATATCTACTTAGATTTTCAGAAAGCTTTTGACAAAGTGCCACATCAAAGATTACTACTTAAATTAAAAGCCCATGGTATCGGGGATAGCATAACTGACTGGATAGAACAATGGCTGACTGACAGAAGACAACGAGTTGTAGTAGATGGAGAAGTTTCAAATTGGAAATCGGTTTTGAATGGGGTACCTCAAGGATCAGTGTTAGGACCTATATTATTCTTAATATATATCAATGACTTGGACGACAGTATAACAAGTAACGTACTGAAATTTGCGGATGACACAAAACTGTTTAGAAAGGTTAATACTGATGGTGATAAATAACATTTACAAAACGATCTAGACAGATTAGTGAAATGGTCTGAGAAATGGCAGATGTTGTTCAATTTTGGGAAATGTAAATGCCTACATACAGGACATGGGAACTTGAATGTAAACTATAAAATGGGAGATACTGTTCTGGGTACTACTGTAAAAGAAAAGGACTTAGGAGTTACAATAAGCGCTGATATGAAAGTTTCAGAGCAGTGTGGTATTGCAGCTTCAAAGGGAAATCAAATTCTTGGATTGATTAGAAAAAACATAACATACAAGGGAAAAAAGTTAATTATACCTCTTTATAAAGCAATAGTTAGACCTCATTTAGAATACTGTATACAAGCATGGAGACCATATCGTAAGAAGGATATAGATACGCTTGAACGCATACAAAGGAGAGCAACTAAAATGATTCCAGAACTGATAGACCTTAGTTATGAAGAACGCCTGAAAGAATGTGGTTTAACAACTCTAGAGACAAGGAGGTTAAGAGGAGATCAGATAGAAGTTTTTAAGATATTGAATGGGTATGAAAATATTGATAGAAATATGTTTTTCTCACTCAAGAAGGATAGCAGAACTAGAGGACATGAGGTAAAATTAGTAAAGGATCAATGTAGATTGGACATCAGGAAGCACTCGTTCTCACAGAGGACAATAAATGAATGGAACAAATTGTCTACAGATTGTGTAACTGCTAGCAGCGTGAATATGTTTAAAAACAAGGTTGACACATATCTCAGGAGGGCGGGTTATAAGTAAATGAACATTGTTGGACTCTCGATAAGCCAATGGCTTCCTTGTCCACTTGCCATCTGGGCCTTTGGCGTGGATGGCAAATCTTGTTAAATCTTGTTAAAGGTCAACGCTATCAACTTGTCAACAGCCGGGTCGCCGCCAGCGTCGGACCTTCGTCACATCCGGTTCACTCCAGCCACACCGGGCTGACTAGCATCAACAACAGAAATAATGTAAGTCTCTTGAATGCTATCCCTCTCCAAAAATTGATGTCGCTCTCAGAACTACTGGAGTCAGCCGCCATTATTTACGAGCCGCTGCGCAGCTGTCAACCACAGTCAGGCCGCCGCAGGTGCTCCAGGCCGGCTGCTGCGTACCACATGTGACGTCACACAGATGGCACAAACGTAAAACTGGTACCAGAGGAGGTTGGCAAGCTCGTGTCATGCGCAGTAGATTTTTACATGCTAAGCTCTGCCTACTTGGTAAGTTTTACGGGCTCTTGTGTAATTGCTGCATGCTATGAATTTATGTGTTATGTTGATACGTTGTTATACATTGATTTATTGATAACCAGGGAAACAAACTGTCGCAATTGTCATAATTGTCAGGATCCGTGTGGTTAGTTTTCGTAAGTTGAACTTGACAAACACAAGCGCACGTGTTTTCGTAAGCACAATCAAATTGCAAAATACTCATTAATGGTTAGATGTATAAACCATATTGAAACACCGACACAGTCTTAGGGAAATGTAGAATCTAAGTTTAAAAATAACCAAACAGGACCGGATGATTGGTGCATTAATTTGTTCTTCGCATACGTGCCAATTCCTCATTCCCCAAGCGCATTAGTGCCGTGCATTGTCTTTTAAAATATACATTTTAGGACTTTTGTCACAAGTAATGTTCCCGGTTTTCACGTGACTGGCACTGAAATGTATACGTCTTATAAAACGTAATGACATTATAAAATGATCGCGTTATTTTCAATCATAACACTCTTGGTCACGAACTAGTTACATTTAAATATATATTTCAAAGAAATCCTACCCTGTGTTTATCACATCTTGTAGTAACAAGCAAGCCCTTCTTCGGGTGCTTCATTGCCACCCCTGTGTTTTCATATACCCGGAGCTCCTGGGACGGCCCAGGACCACAGACATAACGCACCCATAGACTTCCAACTGATTCCAAACCACTTTATTTAACACCCCTCGCTCCTGATGTAAACATGAAGTTCACACTCATGATAACACTATGCTTCCTGGCAACAAACATGCATAAGTACCTCTGTCAAATTTCCACCAACAATGAGGGTTTCACAACAACATTCTCAGCACTGCTGACAATAAATCTGCCACCATTTCACACGTTCTCAATCACAAAGAAAAGCAAGATGATGCCAACTAAGCCCCATACTATATCTATTATATCTGTGTGGACTTATAATACAAGCAGGGGACCTTAATCCAAACCCTGGTCCCACCTCAGATCCCTCTCCAAAATATCCATGTGGTACCTGCAGCCAAATTACATACCCATGTGGTACCTGCACGTGTTTAAATTAATGACACCACATACGAATAATTAAAATACCATAGTGTGCTCTGGTTCTGTTCTTGCTGTGGACTGCCAAACTATTCTGAATGTCTATTCGCCAGCAACATTAATACCTCAAACCCCATTCACAGTTCTCGAGTCTCTTCCAGACAGCAGTGACTACACAAATATCTCTGATGATACGAACCCTACATTTGCACTAAATCCAGCTATTACATCTACTCCTGACCGAACAAAGTAAACCTAAACTAAATTCCATGCTGATAAACTGCATTCAACATCAAGAGCACTAGCAAAGTATCCCAACTGCAGGCAACAATAGACTCAACAAACCCTGATTTAATCCTTCTAGTTGAAACCAAACTGGACTCACGAATCCCCACATACTCCTTTCTCCCCACAAATTATGAAGCAATCCGAAAAGATCGTAACATCCACGGTGGATATGTCTTAATAGCACTACGAAATTATACTATAGCAGACCCCCAAGACAAACTAAACACAACCTGTGAAATTATTTGGACAAAAATACAATTTGTGCATAACAAAAACTATCTATCTGGCATCCTACCACAGACCTCCAAATGACTACACAACATCTCTTCAAGCCACACATGAATCTCTCTCCATCCTATACCGTAGCTGCAAGATACTCCCATCTGTCATCCTAGCTGGAGATCTAAACCTTCCTGACATTGACTGGGAGAATTTGAGTGCAACAAACCAACAGACAGCTGAGAAACATAATAAACTAATTGAAATAGTTGGGGAATTGGACTAGTTATTATGGTAAATGAACCCACCCGATTAGATTCTGGAAATATATTAGACCTAGTACTTACTATCTCCACCATAAACAGAGTGGCAGGCATGAGCGATCATGAAGCCATTCTCTTTGACATAAATAAGAATCCTAGCAGAAAAAAACAAACCACCACACAAAATATACAACTACAGATCTGCAAACTGGGAATCCCTTAAATCAAGCTGCAGCTAGCTCAGCAGTACTTTAATCGAAAACCTGACGAACAAGATGAAAACTCAAATTGGGACTTCTTTCATAAACACTACACTAACCTGATAGGAGAATCCATCCCTAGCCGCATGACAAAATCTAAACAACACCTGCCCTGGATCACAAGAAGCATTATCAGACTACAGAGAAAAACGGACAAAACTCATGCTAAAGCCAACAAAAAAGCAAACATTGGAAAAACTGTTAAAAAAATTAAGAAAAGTAGACACTAAAGAAGTGTCCAAATCCTATAAAAGTTACATTAACAACATTATTGGAGAAAGTTTGACAACAAATCCAAAACAATTTGGTCCTTCATCAAACAAAACAAAACAGAAAATCTTGGCATTCCAACAGTAAAAGTAAGTAACAACTTGAAACCAACCAACCATGACAAAGCAAATGCTATCAACGACCACTTCAAATCAGTTTTCACAAATGAGCAACTTCCTATCCAAACTAAAGGCCCATCACCATTTCCCTCAATTCAAACCCTAGAAATCGGACTAAATGGCATCATAAAACAACTTGAAACTCTAAATTCCAACAAAGCGCCAGGGACAGACGAAATTCCTGCAAAAATACTAAAGGAAACAGCTAAATAGATATCCCCCATAATATAGCACATTTTCCAGCAATCATACACCACTGGCAAACTCCCCCAAGCCTGGAATACACCCCTTGTCACGGCAGTACACAAAAAGGCAATAAATGCGATCCTGCTAACTATAGACCTCTTTAACTTATATTCTGTGCAGGGTGATGGAGCATATTGTCCTTAGCCACATGTGGAAACACCTCGGCGCCAACATCATTATTCTCCCTCACCAGCATGGATCCGATCTGGACTTTCTTGTGAAACGCAGCTTATGACTGAGCTGCCTCAATGAACAAACGACTATCCTCCATTTACCCCTTCCAACTAGCTGTGAGCACTGTCTATCTTGCCCCTCTAGCTCACCTCATTCGTCTATAGTGAGGATATCTGATTTTAATCAACCTTTTAATTGCACTATTCTTATTCAAAATTTATTGTTTCCCACATTTATATGCATCTTTTTTCATGCGCACAAAGCACCACACTCCTATGTTAGCCCCAGAATGGGTTGTTTGGAGTAAGCAAATCCAATCGAACCAATGAATTATTGAACAACCTTCGGCAAACTACTTGTCACTGTCAGTATCATCCGGTGTTTGTAGAGACCTTTTCACTATTAATAGCGTAGAACATTTGTCACAGGCGACGCCACAAGGTCACAGAAATACAAGCTAATTAAGTGCATTCGTATGCAAGAGTAATTTATTTTCAACTATGTTATTTGTAATATTATACTGAATTCATTGCATGTTTTCAACCTTTGTTTAGATGTGTATGCAGTAGGCATATAATTATTATGATTGCACAAAATTATCTAATTAATTATAATATTGAATACTGTTCACGGTCAATAAAAAATAGCGAAATGTTTAAACATACAATTTATAAATATAAAAATTGTAATATGAAATTCACATTAAAGTACCAAAATAGAATATTTGCTTATCATCGACCGTCAGTAGGGCACGGTGACATCGTGGTTAGAACACCGTCAGTGGGGCACGGTGACGTCGTGGTTAGATCACCGTCAGTGGGGCACGGTGACGTCGGGGTTAGAACACCGTCAGTGGGGCACGGTGACATCGTGGTTAGAACACCGTCAGTGGGGCACGGTGACATCGTGGTTAGAACAATGTCTGTGGGGCAGGGTGACATCGTGGTTAGAACACAGTCAGTGGGGCACGGTGACGTCGTGGTTAGAACACCCTCAGTTAGAACACCGTCAGTGGGGCACGGTGACATCGTGGTTAGAACACCGTCAGTGGGGCACTTTGACGTCGTGGTTAGAACACTGTCAGTGGGGCCCGGTGACATCGTGGTTAGAACACCGTCAGTGGGGCACGGTGACATCGTGGTTAGATCACAGTCAGTGGGGCACGGTGACATCGTGGTTAGATCACCGTCAGTGGGGCACGGTGATATCGTGGTTAGAACACCGTCAGTGGGGCACGGTGACATCGTGGTTAGAACAATATCTGTGGGGCACGGTGACATCGTGGTTAGAACACCGTCAGTGGGGCACGGTGACATCGTGGTTAGAACACCGTCAGTGGGGCATGGTGACATCGTGGTTAGAGCACCGTCATTGGGTCACGATGACATCATGGTTAGAACACCGTCATTGGGTCACGGTGACATCGTGGTTAGAACACCGTCAGTGGGGCACGGTGATATCGTGGTTAGATCACCGTCAGTGGGGCACGGTGACATCGTGGTTAGATCACCGTCAGTGAGGAACGGTGACATCGTGGTTAGAACACCGTCATTGGGTCACGGTGACATCGTGGTTAGAACACCGTCAGTGGGGCTCGGTGACATCGTGGTTAGATCACCGTCAGTGGGGCACGGTGACAACGTGGTTAGAACACTGTCAGTGGGGCACGGTGACATCGTGGTTAGATCACCGTCAGTGGGGCACGGTGACATCGTGGTTAGAACACCGTCAGTGGGGCACTTTGTCGTCGTGGTTACAACACTGTCAGTGGGGAACGGTGACATCGTGGTTAGAACACCGTCATTGGGTCACGGTGACGTCGTGGTTAGAACACCGTCAGTGGGGCACGGTGACATCGTGGTTAGATCACCGTCAGTGGGGCACGGTGACATCGTGGTTAGAACACCGTCAGTGGGGCACGGTGACATCGTGGTTAGAACAATGTCTGTGGGGCACGGTGACATCGTGGTTAGAACACCGTCAGTGGGGCACTTTGACGTCGTGGTTAGAACAATGTCAGTCGGGAACGGTGACATCGTGGTTAGAACACCGTCATTGGGTCACGGTGACATCGTGGTTAGAACACCGTCAGTGGGGCACGGTGACGTCGTGGTTAGATCACCGTCAGTGGGGCACGGTGACGTCGGGGTTAGAACACCGTCAGTGGGGCACGGTGACATCGTGGTTAGAACACCGTCAGTGGGGCACGGTGACATCGTGGTTAGAACAATGTCTGTGGGGCAGGGTGACATCGTGGTTAGAACACAGTCAGTGGGGCACGGTGACGTCGTGGTTAGAACACCCTCAGTTAGAACACCGTCAGTGGGGCACGGTGACATCGTGGTTAGAACACCGTCAGTGGGGCACTTTGACGTCGTGGTTAGAACACTGTCAGTGGGGCCCGGTGACATCGTGGTTAGAACACCGTCAGTGGGGCACGGTGACATCGTGGTTAGATCACAGTCAGTGGGGCACGGTGACATCGTGGTTAGATCACCGTCAGTGGGGCACGGTGATATCGTGGTTAGAAAACCGTCAGTGGGGCACGGTGACATCGTGGTTAGAACAATATCTGTGGGGCACGGTGACATCGTGGTTAGAACACCGTCAGTGGGGCACGGTGACATCGTGGTTAGAACACCGTCAGTGGGGCATGGTGACATCGTGGTTAGAGCACCGTCATTGGGTCACGATGACATCATGGTTAGAACACCGTCATTGGGTCACGGTGACATCGTGGTTACAACACCGTCAGTGGGGCACGGTGATATCGTGGTTAGATCACCGTCAGTGGGGCACGGTGACATCGTGGTTAGATCACCGTCAGTGAGGAACGGTGACATCGTGGTTAGAACACCGTCATTGGGTCACGGTGACATCGTGGTTAGAACACCGTCAGTGGGGCTCGGTGACATCGCGGTTAGATCACCGTCAGTGGGGCACGGTGACAACGTGGTTAGAACACTGTCAGTGGGGCACGGTGACATCGTGGTTAGATCACCGTCAGTGGGGCACGGTGACATCGTGGTTAGAACACCGTCAGTGGGGCACTTTGACGTCGTGGTTACAACACTGTCAGTGGGGAACGGTGACATCGTGGTTAGAACACCGTCATTGGGTCACGGTGACGTCGTGGTTAGAACACCGTCAGTGGGGCACGGTGACATCGTGGTTAGATCACCGTCAGTGGGGCACGGTGACATCGTGGTTAGAACACCGTCAGTGGGGCACGGTGACATCGTGGTTAGAACAATGTCTGTGGGGCACGGTGACATCGTGGTTAGAACACCGTCAGTGGGGCAATTTGACGTCGTGGTTAGAACAATGTCAGTCGGGAACGGTGACATCGTGGTTAGAACACCGTCATTGGGGCACGGTGACATCGTGGTTAGAACACCGTCAGTGGGGCACGGTGACATCGTGGTTAGAACACCGTCAGTGGGGCACGGTGACATCGTGGTTAGAACACCGTCAGTGGGGCACGGTGACATCGTGGTTAGAACAATGTCTGTGGGGCAGGGTGACATCGTGGTTAGAACACCGTCAGTGGGGCATGGTGACGTCGTGGTTAGAACACCCTCAGTTAGAACACCGTCAGTGGGGCACGATGACATCGTGGTTAGAACACCGTCAGTGGGGCACTTTGACGTCGTGGTTAGAACACTGTCAGTGGGGCCCGGTGACATCGTGGTTAGAACACCGACAGTGGGGCACGGTGACATCGTGGTTAGATCACAGTCAGTGGGGCACGGTGACATCGTGGTTAGATCACCGTCAGTGGGGCACGGTGATATCGTGGTTAGAACACCGTCAGTGGGGCACGGTGACATCGTGGTTAGAACAATATCTGTGGGGCACGGTGACATCGTGGTTAGAACACCGTCAGTGGGGCACGGTGACATCGTGGTTAGAACACCGTCAGTGGGGCATGGTGACATCGTGGTTAGAGCACCGTCATTGGGTCACGATGACATCATGGTTAGAACACCGTCATTGGGTCACGGTGACATCGTGGTTAGAACACCGTCAGTGGGGCACGGTGATATCGTGGTTAGATCACCGTCAGTGGGGCACGGTGACATCGTGGTTAGATCACCGTCAGTGAGGAACGGTGACATCGTGGTTAGAACACCGTCATTGGGTCACGGTGACATCGTGGTTAGAACACCGTCAGTGGGGCTCGGTGACATCGTGGTTAGATCACCGTCAGTGGGGCACGGTGACAACGTGGTTAGAACACTGTCAGTGGGGCACGGTGACATCGTGGTTAGATCACCGTCAGTGGGGCACGGTGACATCGTGGTTAGAACACCGTCAGTGGGGCACTTTGACGTCGTGGTTACAACACTGTCAGTGGGGAACGGTGACATCGTGGTTAGAACACCGTCATTGGGTCACGGTGACGTCGTGGTTAGAACACCGTCAGTGGGGCACGGTGACATCGTGGTTAGATCACCGTCAGTGGGGCACGGTGACATCGTGGTTAGAACACCGTCAGTGGGGCACGGTGACATCGTGGTTAGAACAATGTCTGTGGGGCACGGTGACATCGTGGTTAGAACACCGTCAGTGGGGCACTTTGACGTCGTGGTTAGAACAATGTCAGTCGGGAACGGTGACATCGTGGTTAGAACACCGTCATTGGGTCACGGTGACATCGTGGTTAGAACACCGTCAGTGGGGCACGGTGACGTCGTGGTTAGATCACCGTCAGTGGGGCACGGTGACGTCGGGGTTAGAACACCGTCAGTGGGGCACGGTGACATCGTGGTTAGAACACCGTCAGTGGGGCACGGTGACATCGTGGTTAGAACAATGTCTGTGGGGCACGGTGACATCGTGGTTAGAACACAGTCAGTGGGGCACGGTGACATCGTGGTTAGAACACCCTCAGTTAGAACACCGTCAGTGGGGCACGGTGACATCGTGGTTAGAACACCGTCAGTGGGGCACTTTGACGTCGTGGTTAGAACACTGTCAGTGGGGCCCGGTGACATCGTGGTTAGAACACCGTCAGTGGGGCACGGTGACATCGTGGTTAGATCACAGTCAGTGGGGCACGGTGACATCGTGGTTAGATCACCGTCAGTGGGGCACGGTGATATCGTGGTTAGAACACCGTCAGTGGGGCACGGTGACATCGTGGTTAGAACAATATCTGTGGGGCACGGTGACATCGTGGTTAGAACACCGTCAGTGGGGCACGGTGACATCGTGGTTAGAACACCGTCAGTGGGGCATGGTGATATCGTGGTTAGAGCACCGTCATTGGGTCACGATGACATCATGGTTAGAACACCGTCATTGGGTCAAGGTGACATCGTGGTTACAACACCGTCAGTGGGGCACGGTGATATCGTGGTTAGATCACCGTCAGTGGGGCACGGTGACATCGTGGTTAGATCACCGTCAGTGAGGAACGGTGACATCGTGGTTAGAACACCGTCATTGGGTCACGGTGACATCGTGGTTAGAACACCGTCAGTGGGGCTCGGTGACATCGTGGTTAGATCACCGTCAGTGGGGCACGGTGACAACGTGGTTAGAACACTGTCAGTGGGGCACGGTGACATCGTGGTTAGATCACCGTCAGTGGGGCACGGTGACATCGTGGTTAGAACACCGTCAGTGGGGCACTTTGACGTCGTGGTTACAACACTGTCAGTGGGGAACGGTGACATCGTGGTTAGAACACCGTCATTGGGTCACGGTGACGTCGTGGTTAGAACACCGTCAGTGGGGCACGGTGACATCGTGGTTAGATCACCGTCAGGGAGGCACGGTGACATCGTGGTTAGAACACCGTCAGTGGGGCACGGTGACATCGTGGTTAGAACAATGTCTGTGGGGCACGGTGACATCGTGGTTAGAACACCGTCAGTGGGGCAATTTGACGTCGTGGTTAGAACAATGTCAGTCGGGAACGGTGACATCGTGGTTAGAACACCGTCATTGGGTCACGGTGACATCGTGGTTAGAACACAGTCAGTGGGGCACGGTGACATCGTGGTTAGAACACCGTCAGTGGGGCACGGTGACATCGTGGTTAGAACACCGTCAGTGGGGCATGGTGACATCGTGGTTAGAGCACCGTCATTGGGTCACGATGACATCATGGTTAGAACACCGTCATTGGGTCACGGTGACATCGTGGTTAGAACACCGTCAGTGGGGCACGGTGATATCGTGGTTAGATCACCGTCAGTGGGGCACGGTGACATCGTGGTTAGATCACCGTCAGTGAGGAACGGTGACATCGTGGTTAGAACACCGTCATTGGGTCACGGTGACATCGTGGTTAGAACACCGTCAGTGGGGCTCGGTGACATCGTGGTTAGATCACCGTCAGTGGGGCACGGTGACAACGTGGTTAGAACACTGTCAGTGGGGCACGGTGACATCGTGGTTAGATCACCGTCAGTGGGGCACGGTGACATCGTGGTTAGAACACCGTCAGTGGGGCACTTTGACGTCGTGGTTACAACACTGTCAGTGGGGAACGGTGACATCGTGGTTAGAACACCGTCATTGGGTCACGGTGACGTCGTGGTTAGAACACCGTCAGTGGGGCACGGTGACATCGTGGTTAGATCACCGTCAGTGGGGCACGGTGACATCGTGGTTAGAACACCGTCAGTGGGGCACGGTGACATCGTGGTTAGAACAATGTCTGTGGGGCACGGTGACATCGTGGTTAGAACACCGTCAGTGGGGCAATTTGACGTCGTGGTTAGAACAATGTCAGTCGGGAACGGTGACATCGTGGTTAGAACACCGTCATTGGGTCACGGTGACATCGTGGTTAGAACACCGTCAGTGGGGCACGGTGACATCGTGGTTAGAACACTGTCAGTGGGGCACGGTGACATCGTGGTTAGATCACCGTCAGTGGGGCACTTTGACGTCGTGGTTAGAACACTGTCAGTTGGGGCACGGTGACATCGTGGTTAGATCACCGTCAGTGGGGCACGGTGACGTCGTGGTTAGAACACCGTCAGTGTGGCACGGTGACATCGTGGTTAGAACACCGTCAGTGGGGCACGGTGACGTCGTGGTTAGAACACTGTCAGTGGGGCACGGTGGCGTCGTGGTTAGATCACCGTCAGTGGGGCACGGTGACATCGTGGTTAGAACACCGTCAGTGGGGCACGGTGACATCGTGGTTAGAACAATGTCTGTGGGGCACGGTGACATCGTGGTTAGAACACCGTCAGTGGGGCACTTTGACGTCGTGGTTAGAACAATGTCAGTCGGGAACGGTGACATCGTGGTTAGAACACCGTCATTGGGTCACGGTGACATCGTGGTTAGAACACCGTCAGTGGGGCACGGTGACATCGTGGTTAGAACACTGTCAGTGGGGCACGGTGACGTCGTGGTTAGATCACCGTCAGTGGGGCACGGTGACATCGTGGTTAGAACACCGTCAGTGGGGCACTTTGACGTCGTGGTTAGAACACTCTCAGTTGGGGCACGGTGACATCGTGGTTAGATCACCGTCAGTGGGGCACGGTGACGTCGTGGTTAGAACACCTTCAGTGGGGCACGGTGACGTGGTTAGAACACCGTCAGTGGGGCACGATGACATCGTGGTTAGATCACCGTCAGTGGTCACGGTGACATCGTGATTAGAACACAGTCAGTGTGACACGGTGACATCGTGATTAGAACACTGTCAGTGGGGCACGGTGACGTCGTGGTTAGAACACCGTCAGTGGGGCACGGTGACGTCGTGGTTAGAACATTGTCAGTGGGTCACGGTGACATCGTGGTTAGAACACCGTCATTGGGTCACGGTGACGTCGTGGTTAGAACACTGTCAGTGGGGCACGGTGACGTCGTGGTTAGAACACCGTCAGTGGGGCACGGTGACGTCGTTGTTAGAACATCGTCAGTGGGACACGGTGACATCATGGTTAGAACACCGTCAGTGGGGCACGGTGACATCGTAGTTAGAACACCGTCAGTGGAGCACAGTGACATCGTGGTTAGAACACCGTCAGTGGGGCACGGTGACATCATGGTTAGAACACCGTCAGTGGGGCACTTTGACGTCGTGGTTAGAACACCATCAGTGGGGAACGGTGACATCGTGGTTAGAACACCGTCATTGGGTCACGGTGACGTCGTGATTAGATCACCGTCAGTGGGGCACGGTGACATCGTGGTTAGAACACCGTCAGTGGGGCACGGTGACATCGTGGTTAGAAAAATGTCTGTGGGGCACGGTGACATCGTGGTTAGAACACCGTCAGTGGAGCACGGTGACATCGTGATTAGAACACTGTCAGTGGGGCACGGTGACATCGTGATTAGAACACTGTCAGTGGGGCACGGTGACGTCGTGGTTAGAACACTGTCAGTGGGGCATGGTGACGTCGTGGTTAGAACATTGTCAGTGGGTCACGGTGACATCGTGGTTAGAACAACGTCATTGGGTCACAGTGACGTCGTGGTTAGAACACTGTCAGTGGGGCACGGTGACGTCGTGGTTAGAACACCGTCATTGGGTCACGGTGACATCGTGGTTAGAACACTGTCAGTGGGGCACGGTGACGTCGTGGTTAGAACACCGTCAGTGGGGCACGGTGACATCGTGGTTAGATCACCGTCAGTGGTCACGGTGACATCGTGATTAGAACACAGTCAGTGTGACACGGTGACATCGTGATTAGAACACTGTCAGTGGGGCACGGTGACGTCGTGGTTAGAACACCGTCAGTGTGGCACGGTGACATCGTGGTTAGAACACCGTCAGTGGGGCACGGTGACATCGTGGTTAGAACACCGTCATTGGGTCACGGTGACGTCGTGGTTAGAACACCTTCAGTGGGGCACGGTGACGTGGTTAGAACACCGTCAGTGGGGCACGATGACATCGTGGTTAGATCACCGTCAGTGGGGCACGGTGACATCGTGATTAGAACACAGTCAGTGTGACACGGTGACATCGTGATTAGAACACTGTCAGTGGGGCACGGTGACGTCGTAGTTAGAACACCGTCAGTGGGGCACGGTGACGTCGTGGTTAGAACATTGTCAGTGGGTCACGGTGACATCGTGGTTAGAACACCGTCATTGGGTCACGGTGACGTCGTGGTTAGAACACTGTCTGTGGGGCAGGGTGACATCGTGGTTAGAACACCCTCAGTTAGAACACCGTCAGTGGGGCACGGTGACATCGTGGTTAGAACACCGTCAGTGGGGCACTTTGACGTCGTGGTTAGAACACTGTCAGTGGGGCCCGGTGACATCGTGGTTAGAACACCGTCAGTGGGGCACGGTGACATCGTGGTTAGATCACAGTCAGTGGGGCACGGTGACATCGTGGTTAGATCACCGTCAGTGGGGCACGGTGATATCGTGGTTAGAACACCGTCAGTGGGGCACGGTGACATCGTGGTTAGAACAATATCTGTGGGGCACGGTGACATCGTGGTTAGAACACCGTCAGTGGGGCACGGTGACATCGTGGTTAGAACACCGTCAGTGGGGCATGGTGACATCGTGGTTAGAGCACCGTCATTGGGTCACGGTGACATCGTGGTTAGAACACCGTCAGTGGGTCACGGTGATATCGTGGTTAGATCACCGTCAGTGGGGCACGGTGACATCGTGGTTAGATCACCGTCAGTGAGGAACGGTGACATCGTGGTTAGAACACCGTCATTGGGTCACGGTGACATCGTGGTTAGAACACCGTCAGTGGGGCTCGGTGACATCGTGGTTAGATCACCGTCAGTGGGGCACGGTGACAACGTGGTTAGAACACTGTCAGTGGGGCACGGTGACATCGTGGTTAGATCACCGTCAGTGGGGCACGGTGACATCGTGGTTAGAACACCGTCAGTGGGGCACTTTGACGTCGTGGTTACAACAC
This sequence comes from Lamellibrachia columna, assembly GCA_963662155.1. Classification (NCBI taxonomy): domain Eukaryota; kingdom Metazoa; phylum Annelida; class Polychaeta; order Sabellida; family Siboglinidae; genus Lamellibrachia; species Lamellibrachia columna. The sequence continues at coordinate 31,166,463 of OY759270.1, forward strand.
TGTCAGTGGGGAACGGTGACATCGTGGTTAGAACACCGTCATTGGGTCACGGTGACGTCGTGGTTAGAACACCGTCAGTGGGGCACGGTGACATCGTGGTTAGATCACCGTCAGTGGGGCACGGTGACATCGTGGTTAGAACACCGTCAGTGGGGCACGGTGACATCGTGGTTAGAACAATGTCTGTGGGGCACGGTGACATCGTGGTTAGAACACCGTCAGTGGGGCACTTTGACGTCGTGGTTAGAACAATGTCAGTCGGGAACGGTGACATCGTGGTTAGAACACCGTCATTGGGTCACGGTGACATCGTGGTTAGAACACCGTCAGTGGGGCACGGTGACATCGTGGTTAGAACACTGTCAGTGGGGCACGGTGACGCCGTGGTTAGATCACCGTCAGTGGGGCACGGTGACATCGTGGTTAGAACACCGTCAGTGGGGCACTTTGACGTCGTGGTTAGAACACTGTCAGTTGGGGCACGGTGACATCGTGGTTAGATCACCGTCAGTGGGGCACGGTGACGTCGTGGTTAGAACACCGTCAGTGTGGCACGGTGACATCGTGGTTAGAACACCGTCAGTGGGGCACGGTGACGTCGTGGTTAGAACACTGTCAGTGGGGCACGGTGACGTCGTGGTTAGAACACCGTCATTGGGTCACGGTGACATCGTGGTTAGAACACTGTCAGTGGGGCACGGTGACGTCGTGGTTAGAACACCGTCAGTGGGGCACGGTGACATCGTGGTTAGAACACCTTCAGTGGGGCACGGTGACATCGTGTTTAGAACACCGTCAGTGGGGCACGGTGACGTCGTGGTTAGAACACCGTCAGTGGGGCACGGTGACGTCGTGGTTAGAACACCTTCAGTGGGGCACGGTGACGTGGTTAAAACACCGTCAGTGGGGCACGATGACATCGTGGTTAGATCACCGTCAGTGGTCACGGTGACATCGTGATTAGAACACAGTCAGTGTGACACGGTGACATCGTGATTAGAACACTGTCAGTGGGGCACGGTGACGTCGTGGTTAGAACACCGTCAGTGGGGCACGGTGACGTCGTGGTTAGAACATTGTCAGTGGGTCACGGTGACATCGTGGTTAGAACACCGTCATTGGGTCACGGTGACGTCGTGGTTAGAACACTGTCAGTGGGGCACGGTGACGTCGTGGTTAGAACACCGTCAGTGGGGCACGGTGACATCGTAGTTAGAACACCGTCAGTGGAGCACAGTGACATCGTGGTTAGAACACCGTCAGTGGGGCACGGTGACATCATGGTTAGAACACCGTCAGTGGGGCACTTTGACGTCGTGGTTAGAACACCGTCAGTGGGGAACGGTGACATCGTGGTTAGAACACCGTCATTGGGTCACGATGACGTCGTGATTAGATCACCGTCAGTGGGGCACGGTGACATCGTGGTTAGAACACCGTCAGTGGGGCACGGTGACATCGTGGTTAGAAAAATGTCTGTGGGGCACGGTGACATCGTGGTTAGAACACCGTCAGTGGAGCACGGTGACATCGTGATTAGAACACTGTCAGTGGGGCACGGTGACATCGTGATTAGAACACTGTCAGTGGGGCACGGTGACGTCGTGGTTAGAACACTGTCAGTGGGGCATGGTGACGTCGTGGTTAGAACATTGTCAGTGGGTCACGGTGACATCGTGGTTAGAACAACGTCATTGGGTCACAGTGACGTCGTGGTTAGAACACTGTCAGTGGGGCACGGTGACGTCGTGGTTAGAACACCGTCATTGGGTCACGGTGACATCGTGGTTAGAACACTGTCAGTGGGGCACGGTGACGTCGTGGTTAGAACACCGTTAGTGGGGCACGGTGACATCGTGGTTAGATCACCGTCAGTGGTCACGGTGACATCGTGATTAGAACACAGTCAGTGTGACACGGTGACATCGTGATTAGAACACTGTCAGTGGGGCACGGTGACGTCGTGGTTAGAACACCGTCAGTGGGGCACGGTGACGTCGTGGTTAGAACATTGTCAGTGGGTCACGGTGACATCGTGGTTAGAACACCGTCATTGGGTCACGGTGACGTCGTGGTTAGAACACTGTCAGTGGGGCACGGTGACGTCGTGGTTAGAACACCGTCAGTGGGGCACGGTGACGTCGTTGTTAGAACATCGTCAGTGGGACACGGTGACATCATGGTTAGAACACCGTCAGTGGGGCACGGTGACATCGTAGTTAGAACACCGTCAGTGGAGCACAGTGACATCGTGGTTAGAACACCGTCAGTGGGGCACGGTGACATCATGGTTAGAACACCGTCAGTGGGGCACTTTGACGTCGTGGTTAGAACACCGTCAGTGGGGAACGGTGACATCGTGGTTAGAACACCGTCATTGGGTCTCGGTGACGTCGTGATTAGATCACCGTCAGTGGGGCACGGTGACATCGTGGTTAGAACACCGTCAGTGGGGCACGGTGACATCGTGGTTAGAAAAATGTCTGTGGGGCACGGTGACATCGTGGTTAGAAAACCGTCAGTGGAGCACGGTGACATCGTGATTAGAACACTGTCAGTGGGGCACGGTGACATCGTGATTAGAACACTGTCAGTGGGGCACGGTGACGTCGTGGTTAGAACACTGTCAGTGGGGCATGGTGACGTCGTGGTTAGAACATTGTCAGTGGGTCACGGTGACATCGTGGTTAGAACAACGTCATTGGGTCACAGTGACGTCGTGGTTAGAACACTGTCAGTGGGGCACGGTGACGTCGTGGTTAGAACACCCTCATTGGGTCACGGTGACATCGTGGTTAGAACACCGTCAGTGGGGCACGATGACATCGTGGTTAGATCACCGTCAGTGGGGCACGGTGACATCGTGATTAGAACACAGTCAGTGTGACACGGTGACATCGTGATTAGAACACTGTCAGTGGGGCACGGTGACGTCGTAGTTAGAACATCGTCAGTGGGGCACGGTGACGTCGTGGTTAGAACATTGTCAGTGGGTCACGGTGACATCGTGGTTAGAACACCGTCATTGGGTCACGGTGACGTCGTGGTTAGAACACTGTCTGTGGGGCAGGGTGACATCGTGGTTAGAACACAGTCAGTGGGGCACGGTGACGTCGTGGTTAGAACACCCTCAGTTAGAACACCGTCAGTGGGGCACGGTGACATCGTGGTTAGAACACCGTCAGTGGGGCACTTTGACGTCGTGGTTAGAACACTGTCAGTGGGGCCCGGTGACATCGTGGTTAAAACACCGTCAGTGGGGCACGGTGACATCGTGGTTAGATCACAGTCAGTGGGGCACGGTGACATCGTGGTTAGATCACCGTCAGTGGGGCACGGTGATATCGTGGTTAGAACACCGTCAGTGGGGCACGGTGACATCGTGGTTAGAACAATATCTGTGGGGCACGGTGACATCGTGGTTAGAACACCGTCAGTGGGGCACGGTGACATCGTGGTTAGAACACCGTCAGTGGGGCATGGTGACATCGTGGTTAGAGCACCGTCATTGGGTCACGGTGACATCGTGGTTAGAACACCGTCAGTGGGGCACGGTGATATCGTGGTTAGATCACCGTCAGTGGGGCACGGTGACATCGTGGTTAGATCACCGTCAGTGAGGAACGGTGACATCGTGGTTAGAACACCGTCATTGGGTCACGGTGACATCGTGGTTAGAACACCGTCAGTGGGGCTCGGTGACATCGTGGTTAGATCACCGTCAGTGGGGCACGGTGACAACGTGGTTAGAACACTGTCAGTGGGGCACGGTGACATCGTGGTTAGATCACCGTCAGTGGGGCACGGTGACATCGTGGTTAGAACACCGTCAGTGGGGCACTTTGACGTCGTGGTTACAACACTGTCAGTGGGGAACGGTGACATCGTGGTTAGAACACCGTCATTGGGTCACGGTGACGTCGTGGTTAGAACACCGTCAGTGGGGCACGGTGACATCGTGGTTAGATCACCGTCAGTGGGGCACGGTGACATCGTGGTTAGAACACCGTCAGTGGGGCACGGTGACATCGTGGTTAGAACAATGTCTGTGGGGCACGGTGACATCGTGGTTAGAACACCGTCAGTGGGGCACTTTGACGTCGTGGTTAGAACAATGTCAGTCGGGAACGGTGACATCGTGGTTAGAACACCGTCATTGGGTCACGGTGACATCGTGGTTAGAACACCGTCAGTGGGGCACGGTGACATCGTGGTTAGAACACTGTCAGTGGGGCACGGTGACGTCGTGGTTAGATCACCGTCAGTGGGGCACGGTGACATCGTGGTTAGAACACCGTCAGTGGGGCACTTTGACGTCGTGGTTAGAACACTGTCAGTTGGGGCACGGTGACATCGTGGTTAGATCACCGTCAGTGGGGCACGGTGACGTCGTGGTTAGAACACCGTCAGTGTGGCACGGTGACATCGTGGTTAGAACACCGTCAGTGGGGCACGGTGACGTCGTGGTTAGAACACTGTCAGTGGGGCACGGTGACGTCGTGGTTAGAACACCGTCATTGGGTCACGGTGACATCGTGGTTAGAACACTGTCAGTGGGGCACGGTGACGTCGTGGTTAGAACACCGTCAGTGGGGCACGGTGACATCGTGGTTAGAACACCTTCAGTGGGGCACGGTGACATCGTGTTTAGAACACCGTCAGTGGGGCACGGTGACGTCGTGGTTAGAACACCGTCAGTGGGGCACGGTGACGTCGTGGTTAGAACACCTTCAGTGGGGCACGGTGACGTGGTTAAAACACCGTCAGTGGGGCACGATGACATCGTGGTTAGATCACCGTCAGTGGTCACGGTGACATCGTGATTAGAACACAGTCAGTGTGACACGGTGACATCGTGATTAGAACACTGTCAGTGGGGCACGGTGACGTCGTGGTTAGAACACCGTCAGTGGGGCACGGTGACGTCGTGGTTAGAACATTGTCAGTGGGTCACGGTGACATCGTGGTTAGAACACCGTCATTGGGTCACGGTGACGTCGTGGTTAGAACACTGTCAGTGGGGCACGGTGACGTCGTGGTTAGAACACCGTCAGTGGGGCACGGTGACGTCGTTGTTAGAACATCGTCAGTGGGACACGGTGACATCATGGTTAGAACACCGTCAGTGGGGCACGGTGACATCGTAGTTAGAACACCGTCAGTGGAGCACAGTGACATCGTGGTTAGAACACCGTCAGTGGGGCACGGTGACATCATGGTTAGAACACCGTCAGTGGGGCACTTTGACGTCGTGGTTAGAACACCGTCAGTGGGGAACGGTGACATCGTGGTTAGAACACCGTCATTGGGTCACGGTGACGTCGTGATTAGATCACCGTCAGTGGGGCACGGTGACATCGTGGTTAGAACACCGTCAGTGGGGCACGGTGACATCGTGGTTAGAAAAATGTCTGTGGGGCACGGTGACATCGTGGTTAGAACACCGTCAGTGGAGCACGGTGACATCGTGATTAGAACACTGTCAGTGGGGCACGGTGACATCGTGATTAGAACACTGTCAGTGGGGCACGGTGACGTCGTGGTTAGAACACTGTCAGTGGGGCATGGTGACGTCGTGGTTAGAACATTGTAAGTGGGTCACGGTGACATCGTGGTTAGAACAACGTCATTGGGTCACAGTGACGTCGTGGTTAGAACACTGTCAGTGGGGCACGGTGACGTCGTGGTTAGAACACCGTCATTGGGTCACGGTGACATCGTGGTTAGAACACTGTCAGTGGGGCACGGTGACGTCGTGGTTAGAACACCGTCAGTGGGGCACGGTGACATCGTGGTTAGATCACCGTCAGTGGTCACGGTGACATCGTGATTAGAACACAGTCAGTGTGACACGGTGACATCGTGATTAGAACACTGTCAGTGGGGCACGGTGACGTCGTGGTTAGAACACCGTCAGTGGGGCACGGTGACGTCGTGGTTAGAACATTGTCAGTGGGTCACGGTGACATCGTGGTTAGAACACCGTCATTGGGTCACGGTGACGTCGTGGTTAGAACACTGTCAGTGGGGCACGGTGACGTCGTGGTTAGAACACCGTCAGTGGGGCACGGTGACGTCGTTGTTAGAACATCGTCAGTGGGACACGGTGACATCATGGTTAGAACACCGTCAGTGGGGCACGGTGACATCGTAGTTAGAACACCGTCAGTGGAGCACAGTGACATCGTGGTTAGAACACCGTCAGTGGGGCACGGTGACATCATGGTTAGAACACCGTCAGTGGGGCACTTTGACGTCGTGGTTAGAACACCGTCAGTGGGGAACGGTGACATCGTGGTTAGAACACCGTCATTGGGTCACGGTGACGTCGTGATTAGATCACCGTCAGTGGGGCACGGTGACATCGTGGTTAGAACACCGTCAGTGGGGCACGGTGACATCGTGGTTAGAAAAATGTCTGTGGGGCACGGTGACATCGTGGTTAGAACACCGTCAGTGGAGCACGGTGACATCGTGATTAGAACACTGTCAGTGGGGCACGGTGACATCGTGATTAGAACACTGTCAGTGGGGCACGGTGACGTCGTGGTTAGAACACTGTCAGTGGGGCATGGTGACGTCGTGGTTAGAACATTGTCAGTGGGTCACGGTGACATCGTGGTTAGAACAACGTCATTGGGTCACAGTGACGTCGTGGTTAGAACACTGTCAGTGGGGCACGGTGACGTCGTGGTTAGAACACCGTCATTGGGTCACGGTGACATCGTGGTTAGAACACTGTCAGTGGGGCACGGTGACGTCGTGGTTAGAACACCGTCAGTGGGGCACGGTGACATCGTGGTTAGAACACCTTCAGTGGGGCACGGTGACATCGTGTTTAGAACACCGTCAGTGGGGCACGGTGACGTCACGGTTAGAACACCGTCAGTGGGGCACGGTGACGTCGTGGTTAGAACACCTTCAGTGGGGCACGGTGACGTGGTTAGAACACCGTCAGTGGGGCACGGTGACATCGTGGTTAGAACACCGTCAGTGGGACACGGTGACATCGTAGTTAGAACACCGTCAGTGGGGCACGGTGACGTCGTGGTTAGAACACCGTCAGTGGGGCACGGTGATATCGTGGTTAGAACACCGTCAGTGGGGCACGGTGACATCGTAGTTAGAACACCGTCATTGGGGCACGGTGACGTCGTGGTTAGAACACTGTCAGTGGGGCACGGTGACATCGTGGTTAGAACACCGTCAGTGGGGCACGGTGACATCGTATTTAGAACACCGTCAGTGGGGCACGGTGACGTCGTGGTTAGAACACCGTCAGTGGGGCACGGTGACATCGTGGTTAGAACACCGTCAGTGGGGCACGGTGACATCGTAGTTAGAACACCGTCAGTGGGGCCCGGTGACGTCGTGGTTAGAACACTGTCAGTGGGGCACGGTGACGTCGTGGTTAGAACACTGTCAGTGGGTCACGGTGACGTCGTGGTTAGAACACCGTCATTGGTTCACGGTGACGTCGTGGTTAGAACACTGTCAGTGGGGCACGGTGACGTCGTGGTTAGAACACCGTCATTGGGTCACGGTGACGTCGTGGTTAGAACACTGTCAGTGGGGCACGGTGACGTCGTGGTTAGAACACCGTTAGTGGGGCACGGTGACATCGTGGTTAGAACACCGTCAGTGGGGAACGGTGACATCGTGGTTAGAACACCGTCATTGGGTCACGGTGACGTCGTGATTAGATCACCGTCAGTGGGGCACGGTGACATCGTGGTTAGAACACCGTCAGTGGGGCACGGTGACGTCGTGGTTAGAACACCTTAAGTGGGGCACGGTGACGTCGTGGTTAGAACACCGTCAGTGGGGCACGGTGACATCGTGGTTAGAACACCGTCAGTGGGGCACGGTGACATCGTATTTAGAACACCGTCAGTGGGGCACGGTGACGTCGTGGTTAGAACACCGTCAGTGGGGCACGGTGACATCGTGGTTAGAACACCGTCAGTGGGGCACGGTGACATCGTAGTTAGAACACCGTCAGTGGGGCACGGTGACGTCGTGGTTAGAACACTGTCAGCGGGGCACGGTGACGTCGTGGTTAGAACACCGTCAGTGGGGCACGGTGACGTCGTGGTTAGAACACCGTCAGTGGGGCACGGTGACGTCGTGGTTAGAACACTGTCAGTTGGTCACGGTGACATCGTGGTTAGAACACCGTCAGTAGGGCACGGTGACGTCGTGGTTAGAACACTGTCAGTGGGGCACGGTGACGTCGTGGTTAGAACACTGTCAGTGGGGTACGGTGACGTCGTGGTTAGAACACCGTCAGTGGGGCACGGTGACATCGTGGTTAGAACACTGTCAGTGGGTCACGGTGACGTCGTGGTTAGAACACCGTCAGTAGGGCACGGTGACATCGTGGTTAGAACACCGCCAGTGGGGCACTGTGACGTCGTGGTTAGAACACTGTCAGTGGGGCACGGTGACATCGTAGT
>OY759270.1:31179918-31189918 GCA_963662155.1 Lamellibrachia columna
AAAATTGCTAGAATTTGGGCTATTTATTATATGGAAACTGCAACTAGCACCATATGATTTAACCAAGTAAATTCGTAGGACATTCCCTTGCACCGACTGTTGGTTTTGTTCCGCTGTTTTGATTGTACATTATGCGTACAATGATTGTACATTATGCGTACAATGATTGTACATTATTCGTACAATGTTGAACGAGGTAGAGCTGCCACCACATATTGTGAAAAAGTGTTGGCACGCGAGTTTTGGCACTCGGGTCGCCCATTTTTATGACATCATGACCTGACTTCGATGATTTCAGATAGATGACTAGAGATTTGACTTGTAGGCCTACTTGGATGTCATTGACTTGAGACTTGACTTGACTAGCCAGTTTTTGACTTGCCAACAAGTCTCGAGGTTCGAAGCGTACGCCAGACGAGACCACGTTGTTATGACAGGCCGCTCCGAATACAGTAACTTGACTTCATTGACTTTAGACTTGACTTGACTTGCAGGTCAATAACTTGATTTGACTTGCCAATTTGTGACATGCCAACGAGTGTGGATGTGAGTTTCAGAAAGCTAGACATTAGGTGATGCATTGTATATTGAGTTATGTATAAAAATATTCCGTCAATCTAAGTATTTCCGATTTCCGGGACACATAATGAAAGATATATTTGTCGACGGTATCTGTAATCAATCCGGCAATCAGACCACCATAAATAACTCGATAAATACATAGGCTTAAACCTATTCCACACCAAGTGGTCAACACTTAACACGGAACACTTATACGTGTGTAGACAGATCAGCAGCTTTGTCAAAACAAAATTACGAGTAAATTCCTTCTATATGCAACTACCTGAAATGTTTAATCAAATCAGTAATCGCCCATATCAGTTCATAGCAGTTCAGATACAGGTTGACTACAACACAAACGATACCCATACAACTTAATTTATATGGTACACATTTATTTCACGTGATGTATGATCAATGTGGACATGTTCGAATGGATGTCTTTAACGTCATTGGTTTGTTTGAGGTTTGAGCGCGTGCTGCAGTTGTCAGGTTCGCGAACGCGTAACATTTGAAAACGACTCATTCGGCTGACGTAAGATTTTGTTTTGAAGTCATCTATGTAGCGTGGTCTTCCTTGGTAGACTTCGTCATTGAGATTGTATATTTTTGTTCAAATCATCGAAAGAATTGACTTTAGTCGTTAGATCTGGTAAGGATCAAAATAGTGGATATCCAAAATGGTAAACACTGTGTGGGTCAATGCTGATCATGGGCGTGACCTCCATCCTCTCACCGATCACCTGACAAAGTTACGAAACTTCACCAAGGAAGAAAACGGTAATTTTTCAGCATTTCGATTTTCACTTCAGTTAATGCTTGAACAATTAATAGCTTGTCTGATGATTTCACAAAAAAACTACATATAAAAGTTGCACAAACGAGCTAGCATGTTGCAGTGGATACTAGGTAGGTTTGGTTTTTCGCAACATTAATTTGAAGTGAGACTAGCAAATAAATCGAATTGATTAAACACCTTTAAGTGTATTACCGCGTTGTGGTTGAGACACTACGACAATGCACCAGTCTCGATAGAGGTAGGATTAGTATTCATTATAATGTGGAGCCAGTCCTCTCTGCAGGTTGCCTATCATCGATCGCCAATCATGTCTGCACTGCGTTGGTCTGATCAGATCTTCCTTTTCCCCGCCCACGGGTTGATGTTGCCTGTCCGTGCGGCTATTCGTCTTCCTTGCCTTTTTCACCCTCGTCCATTTCCATCAAATATTTTCCTTTGAATATGCGGTAGGTAGATAACACGAAAGGCGGTAAAACAGGCGCTATTTTCATTGAAAGCATTACAACTTTTAAACATAACGCGGTTTTACTATTGCTTCTAACGGTGTAATACCCAATAATCTAACACACTGAAAAGCGTTAGGTAACTTTCAAAGGATTGGTACTGCCAAACATATAATATGACATTCTAGACATAGGTCTGCCCACGATTTCCTGCGGACAGAAAACGGTTGTAGAATATAAACTGAATAATATTCTGGATTATTACTTTCAAGCAGCTGACTATCGGTTGGACCGTGCTATGGGCTTCTACCAGAAAGCCATCCGCAATTACTGCCGCATGTCTCGAGGTGGTCACGTCGCAGAGGACAAGAGTGCCGTTGACATCGAAGCCCTTTTATCCAAACTATGTCACGTGACTACACTCCGGTTAAGAAAAATGGCAACCACCCCTATGAACAGTCATATTCTCCCTGGTCTCCAGGTGACGCGGGGGTAAAAGTTATCCTACTCGATTTCCGTAAAAGAGGCCAACGGTACAAAATAGGTTTTGCGAAACTGGCTGTTAAAACACTGAAATAACCTGCACCTAGAAAGAGGTACTATTCATTATATAATTCGATTTGATGGTTAGATCTGGTAACCTGCGTGTAACTTGCGAAAGTGTAACTAGCGTTACGTCATGGTATATTGAGCCGGATCGCTATTGCCATTTTTCGCCGAATTTTGATTGATTAAAAAATAGTCAAAATAAAAAAATAATTTAACCGTTTCTCCGATGATTTCATCAAAGCTAAATCACACATTTGCACAAAAGAGTTAGCATGTCGTAGTGGATAGTAGATGATCAATGATCAATGATCAACGATCGGAAGAGTAAACTTCTTCTATACGGATATACTTTATGTTTTTTCTGTACCTTGCTTCTAAATTGTGTTTGTTTTTTTGTTTTTTTGTAAGATATTGCTTAATATTCAAATGAACAAATACCTAATCGTTGCAATTATTAAATATCAAGGAACCTCGGATGACGAGTACGTCCGACGTTCGTCGCTTCGGTCACCTCCTTTGGTCAAATTAAAATCAGTTACTAACAGTTTTATATATTATATATCTGTCCAGGAAACCCATCCAATATTTGTACAGCCAACGAAAGTGAGACATGACGACACTTAGATTTCCGATGATACCAATAAAGTAAATAGATGAGGACAAGATGGTAGTTGTGCGTCGTTGGACTCGTGTTGCTGGAGAACACGCTGTTATGCCTGCTGGTACCAGACGGCGAAGTCAGCCAATATGTTCGAAGTCGAGTCTTCTTTGATTAAAAGTGTCTGGTGACGGATTGCTTCTTCGTGGCACCAGGCGGAGTAAGCCTTTGGCACCAGACGGCGACGTGAGCCAATACGTTTGAAGCCGTGTCTTCTCTGATTAAATGCGTCTGGTGACATATTGCTTCTTCTTATTTTGTGAGTGTAACACCGTCCGTTGGGAACATATCTTCATTGCCCATTGGCAAGCAAACGTAAACTTCGTCTTAGTCAAAATAAACATTACTATACATAGTTTTCTTGTAGCGCAGCAATACATGTTAGTACCATTCTTAAACGTCAAGGGTTAATCGAATAATTGTTAATGACATGATTCTCTTGCAAAATACATTAAACACAACAGCTAATAATAATATGTCATCATTTCGGTCGGTGTGGCAAATAATCTACGTCATTGAAAATAAATATATCCCGAAGGTTTTCAACTGTTAATAACTGAAAGAAAACGTATGTCATGCGACGAATCGCCGTGAAGAATATAGATTCACACGTTCGTCGTGATATGTTAAATCAACCATCTGTCAGCTGTGTATTCGACGCTGTAGCAGAGATATGCTCTTCCGGTGAAAAAATGCAACAGCATATTAAGACTGTTCCGTCCACTGGCTGTCAAATGTAAGTATTTCATGCGCCGTGTGACATGAAACTCTATCTACCCGCGCGTCTGTGTCACGAAATCCACATAACGGTAGGGTTTTCGTCGTCAATCAATCAGTTTCTTGATCAATCAATCACACACTCACTGCCTCACTGCCTCACTGCCTCACTCACTCACTCACTCACTCACTCACTCACTCACTCACTCACTCACTCACTCACTCACTCCTACGGTCTTGGTCCTTCTTAATTTCCAAAAAAATCATTATATAATGAAAACAAATGTGCAGAAAAAAACACACTTGTCGTACACTTCCTTGGACTATTAAGAAGCGGGTATTTTTATATAAGCATGTTTTACTCTTGATACCTTTATTCAATTTATCCAATTTTAAGTTTGCAAGCATCAGTCCTCCTCATATTCATCATGCTGTATGTCTTTTTTCCTCCTGTTTGTGCAACCTGCCAACTCTGACAGGAGCAACACATGAACAAGACATGTTGCAGCTGTTGCAGCTGCATCGCTGCTTTGATGGATTGGATATGGACGCCTCATCAGCCTTAGAATCAAAGGTGGTGAACAAGACAAGAAAGCTATACATGAGAAACTAGAGCTATGCATAGATCCATTCTATCGCGAACAACATTCGAATGGACTGATGAGCGTTGTATTATGGCAAGTTGTGACTCACTCTTCGGTCAATGTCGACAAGCCAGTAATGCTACGCAAAACACGCATCACACATCTTCATCTGTAGTTGTTTTTGTCGAGTACCAACCAGAACGTCCCCGTAACATCACGATGAACGTCCCCGTAACATCACGATGAACGTCCCCGTAACATCACGATGAACGTCCCCGTAACATCACGATGAACGTCCCCGTAACATCACGATGAACGTCCCCGTAACATCACGACGAACGTCCCCGTAACATCACGACGAACGTCCCCGTAACATCACGACGAACGTCCCCGTAACATCACGATGAACGTCCCCGTAACATCACGATGAACGTCCCCGTAACATCACGATGAACGTCCCCGTAACATCACGATGAACGTCCCCGTAACATCACGATGAACGTCCCCGTAACATCACGATGAACGTCCCCGTAACATCACGATGAACGTCCCCGTAACATCACGATGAACGTCCCCGTAACATCACGATGAACGTCCCCGTAACATCACGATGAACGTCCCCGTAACATTGAGGAGCAAACTTGTTTAAATATCTTGGGTCCACCATCAGCCAAGATGTCACCTCAATAAAGAAAATAAAAAAAAATCGATGTAGCCATGTATGTTACGAGAAGACTAAACATCATATGGAAAACGCAAACATATCAGCTTCCAAACAAGCCTATGCTCTTTAGAATACCTACCTACCTACCTATCCTCTTCGGGCCCAGTGGCCCATAAGGCCGAAGTGAATCTCCTCCATCTTGTTCTGTCAGCTGCTACACGTCTGGCTTCGTTCCAGCTATTCCACCCCAGTATACGTCTTTCATTTTCAATAGTTGATCGCCACGTTGTCTTTGGTCGCCCAACCTTTCTTTTACCTTCAGGCGTCCAGGTCAGTGCAGTCTCACAATTGCTGTTCTTCTCCATTCGTAGGATATGTCCTACCCACTTCCATCTTCTTATCTTGACCTCAGTGCTGATTGTCTTCAATTTTGTTTTTGCCAGAATATCTCGATTTGATACAACGTATGGCCATCGAATTTGTAGGATTCGTCTTAAACACTTGAAAAAAAATGTATCTAACTTTCTGTTGTCTCCTTCGTTAATGTTCCATGTTTCACTTCCATACAACAACACTGGTTTAACAAGTGTGTTAAAAAGCCTCAATTTCGATCTCAATGTGTATATATTTGAACTCCATATCTGCTTTAGTTTCATGAAGGATACCCTCGCTTTACAAATTCTGTTAACAATGTCATCGCCGCCTCCTCCTTGCTTACTAACGTTCGCACCAAGGTAGTTATACTTGTCCACTTCCTTTAGCTCTTGATCATCGATATCTATAGAATACTTGTAGTATATATCCTCCTTTATGGATTGTGAGTATATTTCATCGATGGAAAGCAAGAGTCCGTGTTGTCAACGGTGAAATGCAGCAAGCTCTTTTGGTTTCAGCAGGTCATTATTTCACAAAACACCCTGCAAGGCACCCTGTAGGGCAAGATAATACAGACCCACTGGCGCTGACTCTAAGTGCAAATGGCTCCCCTACGACAGTCCCGGTCAAGTCACAGTTTTCACAAAGCGCCTGTATCACCGCAGCGGGATGCTGCTCAGATATTGTGTTGCATGAACAAATCCGAAGTTATGAAACTTCCTTGAGTATGTATAATGGTTAAACCTCTTTCTTGTGCTCAACTCCAAACGCGGGCTTACTCTCGGAATTAGAGGTTATAGAACAGCATTATTATAAAATCTGCTTACAGTTTAACACAAAATACTAAAGACTTGCAAACGATATCCATCTAGATCACACACAGCACAATTTGCTAAAACATTGCGGTTTGGCTGGACGATATCCCTCTAAATCACGCTCAACACAATTTGTTAAAACATTGCGGTTTGGCTGGACGATATCCCTCTAGATCACACACAACACAATTTGCTAAAACATTGCGGTTTGGCTGGACGATATCCCTCTAGATCACGCACAACACAATTGGCTAAAACATTGCGGTTTGGCCGGACGATATCCCTTTAGATCACGCACAACACAATTTGCTAAAACATTGCGGTTTGGCTGGACGATATCCCTCTAGATAACGCACAACACAATTTGCTAAAATATTGCGGTTTGGCTGGACGATTTGTAATTTGTCATACCGGACTCTGCACACGTGAGTGAAGCGTAGACAACGTCCGCCAACATTCGCCAAACCAAAGGAATACATTCATAGGCACCACATGTTGTCAGGTATGAGAGCCAACTGTGAAATAATTGTACATGTAACATGGCGGCAGCTCGTCTGATGAATAACCAGCCTCACAAAAACCTGTTACACCTGTGCAAAAAGCAGACTTTGTTGTCAGCTGAATATAAATTATGTGTTAATACATTCTTATGTATGACAGAAATTAAAGGTCTGATAGTTGTTTTCGCAAAATCATGTGATATATATATATATATATATATATATATATATATATATATACATATATATATACATATATATATACATATATATATACATATATATATATATATATATATATATATATATATATATATATATATATATATATATATATATGTATATATATATGTATATATATATATGTATATATATATATATATATATATATATATATATATATATATCACATGATTTTGCGAAAACAACTATCAGACCTTTAATTTCTGTCATACATAAGAATGTATTAACACATAATTTATATTCAGCTGACAACAAAGTCTGCTTTTTGCACAGGTGTAACTTGTAACTTGTAACTTATATATATATATATATATATATATATATATATATATATATATATATATATATATATATATATATATATATATATATATATATATATATATATATATATATATAAAGGTGCCAAGTCTCACGCTTTGTCGGCAGAACTCACGCTTTTTTCTTTAATTTAGGATAATCTTACGGTCAACCGCTTTAGTGCCGAAATCTACCACCAAACCGTAATTTCGAATCCAAACATACCAACACGTCACATAGAAGATGCACCAAAATTAAGTAAATACACCATAACATTGAAAAAAACAGTTCCGCCAGGAGGGGAACCCTTCTCACACTCCCCCTAGCGACCGCAGTGCGAGGCTCGCAACGCGATCTACCACCCTCACATCTTGACAAGCGGTAAATCTACCGCTTTTTGTGTAATGTTACTTGACACCTCTGCAAATAGTATAGGAAACATCTTATATTAAGCAAATGTACGTTCGCATGCAACATAAACATGCTAAACAAGACGACACTTTCAAATGTAACACATTTGAGTGTGTGTGTGTGTGTGTGTGTGTGTGTGTTTGCGCGCGCGTGGTTGCGTGCGTGCGTGTGTGTGCATGTGTATGTGCGTGTGCGTGTGTGTATCATAGCATAGTTATACGCATTGTCATCGCATCGAGTATCTGGTTACTGTATCTGATGTATAATGATCGGTCACATGATCCTGTCTGTGCGCACTGTCCGTGTTCGTGTGTACGTGTGTACGTGCGTACGTACCAAAGAGATATCGTCAGAACGTTTCCGGTCTGTCTGACCGGGTGTTAATATAGTTGTTATTGCCATGTTATTGTTTATTCTGGGATGGTTAATTTTAGACTTATCCCATGCTTCAACCAGCGGACAATTAAACTTGACAATTGACCTTTGCGAGTCTGGCTTGCCGGTAGAGCAGGCATAATATATGACCAGTAACTTCGACTGTTGCCGAGGCAGTAGCCACCTGGTGTCCCGTCGTGATATCGTGTGGTGCGTCGGTGGACAAGCTAGAAGCGCAAATAAGTGCTGTATTTGTCGGTTGATGGAAATTATTCTTATAGCTCTTCGCCAAATTGCGTTAACCAGCCACGTCAGCGTCAACGTATTCACTATTCAAACACAGCGAACGGCAGATGAAGACGGTAAGCACATCGGACCTTTTATTGTATTCATAATGCTTTCTTCCTGTACGAAACGAACTAGTTAATGTGCCAATGAGATTGTGGTGCATTCAATTATATAACACAATTTCGCATACATTAAAATGTAGTTATATATATGAAACAAAAGGCAACTGATATATTGTGCATGTTAAGGTAAGTCACGGTTTACTTATTCGGTAGAAATAATGTTGTTGTTGTTGATGATGATGGTGTTTTTGTAGTTATCAGGAAACATATTCAGTGTTTCAAGGAATGACATTGTTGCCCAATTGTAAAACGGAAGCCAGCTTTGGGTTTTATACGCATTCTCGGTCAGGACTGAGTAATTACAACGACTACTCCGACAATATCGACTCTTCTAGTCGCACAGTGTATATATATATTAATATATATATATATATATATATATATATATATATATATATATATATATATATATATATATATATATATATATATATATATATATATATATATATATATATATATATATATACACACACATTGTCACCTGACAGCGAACACATCGCTCGTTGCTTGCTCGTTTCGTAAGGAGCGCGCTAAAGAATAAAGTCACACCATTTACATTGCACTCTATACGACAACTCCGTTTGTTTGTATAACTAACGTAAATGTTATTTTACTATTCCCCATCAAACTTCCACCAGCTTTGATATAATATCAATTTAAGCATGACTCCATTAAAAGCTGACGTAACACACACACGCACGCACGCACGCACGCACGCACGCACGCACGCACGCACGCACGCACGCACGCACGCACGCACGCACGCACGCACGCACGCACGCACGCACGCACGCACACAGTTGCAGTTATACCAGCATTACCTTCACAAGTGTGTTTGAGGAAAAATTACTTCACAGTTAGGTCAGTCTTGAATGCTTGAACTGTCCATAGCACAACATAATGCGAAGTCGTGTCTTCGTGACATTTACACAACATGGCTGGGGAGCACAATATGGCTGGGGAGCACAACATGGCTGGGGAGATGTGCTATTATTGTGCACTGAACACAGCCTTTATTGCATAACAGCGTTGTTTTAACACATTCCTCATTCCTGATAAATGCCAGAGCGGGTAATGCTAATGTTATAGTTATCAGTTCTGCGTCGACCGCAAAACGAGTTGACCCACAGCGTGCAGCACCACACCATTAACACACATACACGCACGCATGCACGCACACACGCACACATGCACGCACGCACGAGGCTTCCATGTGAGCGCCTGTCTCACTATGTGTTGTGTTCGCTTCCTGAGAGTATGGCCTAGCCAGCTCCAATTCTTCCTTCTAATTTGATGTTTGATTGGTTCCTGGTTTGTTTTTTCTTGCTTTTGTTTCTGGTTGTGTAAAAGAAGAGCCATGTCATCGGTAAAGTCAAAACCATCTAGTAGCTACCATAGTGTCCATTGTAAACCATTTGTCTGTCCTTCTGTAGATGTTCTCATGGTCCAGTCGATGGACATCAGGAGCAGAAATGATGACAGTCTGGTATTCCATAATGTCTCATTATCTTCCACATGGTCTCAAGGTCTAAGCTGTCATAGGCTTTTTTGAAGTCAATAAAATTAATGTAAACAGGAGAGTTCCATTCTATT
>OY759270.1:31194918-31227418 GCA_963662155.1 Lamellibrachia columna
GTGGAACTGTATATGTCCCTGTTGTACATCGTCACGAGACGTTGGACATGGCACTTCGCTTCCATCGAAATCTAGTCACCGTCGCTGAGTTCTGATACAAAGCTCTCGTCCTACAGTTTGCAAGCGCACTACCTTACACGTGTATCAACGTCAAACGTCGAGGCTTCGTGGAGAGGTTTGTCAGTTTACGCAGACTTGTCAGTGGACGCAGACTTGTCAGTGGACGCAGGCTTGTCAGTGGACGCAGATTTGTCAGTGGACGCAGACTTGTCAGTGGACGCAGACTTGTCAGAGGATGCTGACTTGTCAGTGGACGCAGACTTGTCAGTGGACGCAGGCTTGTCAGTGGACGCAGACTTGTCAGTGGACGCAGACTTGTCAGTGGATGTTGACTTGTCAGTGGACGCAGGCTTGTCAGTGGACGCAGACTTGTCAGAGGATGCTGACTTGTCAGTGGACGCAGACTTGTCAGTGGACGCAGACTTGTCAGTGGACGCAGACTTGTCAGTGGACGCAGACTTGTCAGAGGATGCTGACTTGTCAGTGGACGCAGACTTGTCAGTGGACGCAGACTTGTCAGTGGACGCAGACTTGTCAGAGGATGCTGACTTGTCAGTGGACGCAGACTTGTCAGTGGACGCAGCCTTGTCAGTGGACGCAGGCTTGTCAGTGGATGCAGGCTTGTCATAGGATGCAGGCAGTATCCGGGTACTATTTTGATGGTTTTCACCCATAAATGAAACCTAGGGGTCACAGGAGTCACGCAAAGTAAATTTAGAGGTCATAATTGCAATCACTCGGGTGGAATAAGGTTTCCTGAGGATTTTAACGCAATAGAAGTATTATATATCGTATGGGATTGTATTGTAGAATGTGACTAGTTTTATGTCATTGTACAATGGAGGCGTAGCCACTTTTGTTCCTTTTCGTCGAATTTTGATTGGGGCAAGTCGATAATAACAAACAGTGTGTGCGATGATTTCATCAAAGCTAAATAACATATTTGCACAAACGAGTTGGCAGGTCGTGTTCGATACTAAGTTGGTTTGATTTTTCGCGAAATGTTTATGACAAGGAAAAAATGGAATTGCGGAGGAGGCTTTAGACATTGTTAAAAGCAACATAGACATCATTTGCGTTAGTGCTATGAAAACCTATGTTCTGAGCAGACAAATAGAAGTACCGAGAACGAGACGAGGGCACCCTCCAACCTGAAGAACTGCGAAGTGTCAGCACGGTAGTGAATTAGTGGTGTCAAATACTGGACCAAGTTCGATGCAGTAAATTGATACGAAGTAACATGTGTTCGAGACGCGCCGCGCCTACAGTGAGTGATGATGCCGCGTTAATACCAAGCGCTCTTACGGGTAGCTGCTTAGTTGGTTCGTCCGTGTTCAAATTCAGATTATTGAATTATTCTTTGAGGGTTAATCCGAGGTTGATATTAACCGCCCGCAGTGGCGGCTGCTCTTTGCAGCATTTTCTTAAAGAAAACATGATTATCTTTAAAGTGTGGTCCATGCATGTCATTAATTTATATTTAAGATTTAATGGTTGAACATTTTATGAATCCAGACATCGTTATCGATATATTTGAACCAAGCTAACTATTTTTTAAACAAATTATTTATTTCAACACGACGTATTTTAAACTATATGGAAATACATGTTAAGTTTATTTTCAATTTCACGCAATGCGGAGTTAAGCCATCGATGAACCTGATTCGCGATGTGCTAAATTAATGGAATTTTTAAGCAAACGTCTATTCCCGTGGCGCCAATCCGTCTTAGAATACGCCTACAACGGTGTGTGATATATGTTCGCAACGATAGCTTCCGCATATCTGGAAGAGGCAAACAGTTGTGTCTGTCGACTATGGTCACCAGTACCGCGAACCACGCAGGATGGATGGCTACGGATGCCGCAGAAGAATTCTCCTGGAAAGCGTGTCAGATGTAATGAGCCAGGCCGCCCTAAGTCAACGTATTCGTCACACGAGCCCAGCAAGTACGCCGGTGTAGGCGGACTTTACACAAGGTCAAATGTCGTCTGCATGTATCTGATGCGTCATATGAAGAGTGCAATACGTCTTGGGCACTGATCTACTTGCGGTGTTCATAAAAGACAACAGCAGCGCCAGGTAAGTCGTCATAACAACTCGTCACCAGTTTGGCGACACAATTTGACTTGCAGTACCGATTCTAAGACTAGACTTTGCGTAGGCGGGGCCTCAAATATTGTTGGTGGGTGTATGTTAATTACATGGTGCCCCCCCCAATATGTCGCAGAAACCTACTTCATTAACATGCAAGGATGCACGTAAGGATGATTGCGTGTGCGTGTTTGGGTGCGTGTGCTCGTGAGCATGTTGCCGTGCGTGCGTGTTCGTGCGTGCATGTGTGCATGCGCGCGCGAATGTGTTTGTGTGTGCGCGCGCATGTACTGGAATTGGAATTTCTTTATTTGACAGAAATAAATACATACGATTTTTTTATTGAACATAAAAAACTGCCAGGAGACTCTCACTAAGGCTTAATGAATATGCCGCTATCGTGAGAACCACCTACAATGGTTGTTTTCCGTGTGGACACATTGCCTCCAACAAGTTTTACATCATCGTCAACGTTTATTGTCACAGTTTATCGGAAGACAGGACCTGGTGATCATTTGTAGCCTAAGTGCATATGTAGCAGTTAGTGTTTGTGCAGGAATTTATTTTAGTAGGTATTGCTTGGTGTATGTAGAAAAGCCGTGAAGACTTTGCGTATAAATTTTATCCACAATGCATGGTGGCATTTTAGTAAAGCTGGTAAGTGGTATCTAATACATTTTCTGACTCTCGATGTATGACTGTATGATAAGCAACATTTTGTGAAAATGGTGATTGAAAAAATATAGGAACGCGTTTATACGTAAATTTATGAAATTTTTTTATGCATTGACGCGTGAAAATATATTCAATTTTGAGTAGGTTGGGATATTTCAAAACAGGTTCCGTGTGTGAGTTGTATTCACTACTGGAAATTATTATGACTGCCCTTTTCTGTAGTTTGGATAGTCTATTCGTATGAAAACCCCATGATAAAACACTATAGTTGAAGTGTGGCACGATTAAAGAATTATACAAAGTCTTTAATGTGTATCCCGGCAGGAAGTGCTTTAGTTTATTCATGACTCCCAAAGTTCGTGATATTTTATTTGATATTCTGTCAATGTGTGAAGTCCAGTTTAATGTTTCTTGAATAATAGTGCCTAAAAGCGTACACACTGTATGGGTTGACCGTCTATTTGTACCGTACACACTATGGGTTGACCGTCTATTTGTACCGTACACACTGTATGGGTTGACCGTCTATTTGTACCGTACACACTGTATGGGTTGACCGCCTATTTGTACCGTACACACTGTATGGGTTGACCGTCTATTTGTACCGTACACACTATAAGGGTTGACCGTCTATTTGTACCGTACACACTGCATGGGTTGACCGTATATTTGTACCGTACACACTGTATGGGTTGACCGTCTATTTGTACCGTACACATTGTATGGGTTGACCGTCTATTTGTACCGTACACACTGTATGGGTCTACCGTCTATTTGTACCGTACACACTGTATGGGTTGACCGTCTATTTGTACCGTACATACTGTATGGGTTGACCGTCTATTTGTACCGTACACACTGTATGGGTTGACCGTTTATTTGTACCGTATACACTGTATGGGTTGACCGTCTATTTGTACCGTACACACTGTATGGGTTGACCGTTTATTTGTACCCTACACACTCTAAGAGTTGACCGTTTATTTGTACCGTACACCCTCTATGGGTTGACCGTTTATTTGTACCGTACACACTGTATGGGTTGACCGTCTACTTGTACCGTACACACTGTATGGGTTGACCGTCTATTTGTACCGTACACATTGTATGGGTTGACCGTCTATTTGTACCGTACACACTGTATGGGTCTACCGTCTATTTGTACCGTACACACTGTATGGGTTGACCGTCTATTTGTACAGTACACACTGTATGGGTTGACCGTCTATTTGTACCGTACATACTGTATGAGTTGACCGTCTATTTGTACCGTACACATTGTATGGGTTGACCGTTTATTTGTACCGTACACACTGTATGGGTTGACAGTCTATTTGTATCGTACACACTCTATGGGTTGACCGTCTATTTGTACCGTACACACTGTATGGGTTGACCGTCTATTTGTACCGTACACACTGTATGGGTTGACCGTCTATTTGTACCGTACACACTGTATGGGTTGACCGTTTATTTGTACCGTATACACTGTATGGGTTGACCGTCTATTTGTACCGTACACACTGTATGGGTTGACCGTTTATTTGTACCCTACACACTCTATGGGTTGACCGTTTATTTGTACCGTACACCCTCTATGGGTTGACCGTTTATTTGTACTGTACACACCCTATGGGTTGACCGTCTATTTGTACCGTACACACTGTATGGGTTGACCGTCTATTTGTACCGTACACACTGTATGGGTAGACCGTCTATTTGTACCGTACACACCCTATGGGTTGACCGTCTATTTGTACCGTACACACTGTATGGGTTGACCGTCTATTTGTACCGTACATACTGTATGGGTTGACCGTCTATTTGTACCGTACACACTGTATGGGTTGACCGTTTATTTGTACCGTACATACTGTATGGGTAGACCGTCTATTTGTACCGTTAATTTTATATCTGAAATACTACGTTATGGAAAATGGAACATGTATTTAGTTTTACTTGTGTTTAGGGAAAGTTTGTTTACAAATATCCAATTATTGGTATGGTTCAGTTCAGTGTTAATGTTGTCGCTGATAGTATTTTAATATTGCATATGACTATTAGTATTGCATTTGAAAGAACATAGTGGTCCAACAAGAGTGATATCATCACCATATAGTATCGCCTTACATGTATTGCTAGCAAGATGAATATCATTTATACAGAGAGTAAATAGTAAGGGACCTAGCATTGACCCCTGCGGGACAACTGTTGAGATAGTTAATGTGTCAGACTTTATAATAATCGAATTGGACAAATTGGCGTCTTTCGGAAAGGTAATTCATTACGAATTAGCGGAGTCCCATTTATTCCGTAATGTTCAGGCTTGTTGAATAACATATTGTGTTCTATGGTATCTTTTTGATAAATCTAATAAGAAAATTTATGTGGGGATTTTTCTTTTGTCCAAGATTTGAAAAGGTGTGTCAGTTAGTTCAAGAGTAGCCGTCGCCGTGGAATGTGATTTCCTATACTCGTACTGACTTTTGTAAACTAATTCGTTTATGGTTAGATATTCACATATTTTATCGTATACTATTTTTTCAAAGACTATGGAGATGGAAGGGAGTACTGAAATGGGTCTGAGTTACTGACGGTTTTATAATTATTTTTATACATAGGAATAACTTTCGCAATTTTTTGTTGTTGTTGAAATAAACCAGTGTTTAGGGATTGGTTAAATATGAGAGACAAGGGTTTAGAAATTAGTAAATTAATTCGTTTTAGTAAAACTGTTGAAATTGAGTCATAACCTGCACTTTTCTTTGGATCAAAATCCTTGATAATTTGTATTACAATATCTCCAATTAACTTTGAGAGAGACGTGTTCTTTAAATAACGGGTAAACGTTTGTTGTGTGTATTTGTGCTGGTAAATGTGTAGGCCAGTTTACTGCCAACATTGATAAAGAACTCGTTAAACTTATGCGTTATCTCCGTGGTATCGGTAACACACGATCCATTTATTTAAAAGTGATTTGGAAATTTATATTTTGTGTAGTTCTTATTTATAAGTTGTTTAATGGTGTCCCATGTTTTCCTAGTGTTTGATTTGAATTGATCAAATAGGTTTCCGTAATAGATCTTTTTGGCGTTTCTGATAGTTTTGTTTAATTTTTTTTATATACACGCAGATTGACCGATATGTTATTGTAGGATCTGTCATTTCGTGGAGTCTACTTTAGTTTTCTGTATAGTTTGTCTTTATATCTTATTTATTTAATAATTCATGCTGCTATGCATCTGAACGTTTTATGTTTAAACTTATCATAGCGAACTGTTTTAACTGGGAAGTGATTTACGTACAACTGAGTGAGTGTCTTCAAATATTTCATAATTAATGTTTGGATTTGAATGAATATCCTGATTGAGTTTTATTAAATATTGTAGATGATCTGATATATTACTCATTTATATACCTGTTGTACAAGCTCTAGTGGCAGTTGAGAGTTTACAGTATATCTGATCAATAAGTGTACAATTATTGGAAGAAAAACGAGTCGGTAGAGTAGTCTTTGGGTAAAAACCATTTGTACAGAATAGATCAAAATAATCCCCACTTTTTAGCCTATCATTCACTTTCAGCAGATCAAGGTTAAAATCTCCAACTATTATTGTTCCTGAACTTTCCTTTCCTAATTTTGACAGGATAGGTGCCAATTCATCAATAAAAGTTTATATAACTATGTCCATGTTGTAAAATTTTGGAGGTATGTATATATTACCTATTTTGACATGTTTTTTTTAAAGATTTGCCACGTAAATATCAATAAACAGACCTTCCCAAATAGTGGATGACTCGTATATATTCCTTCTCTTGTACTAGCAACGTTCATGTAGATATATAATTAAGCCGCCATGACCAGAACAGTTTTTACCTTGATGAATGATATTATAATTAGGCATATGTTATTGAGATAAGTCTGAATCCTCTAAGAGCCAAGTTTCCTGTAGACATATTGCATTAAAGCCAGGGCCTTTGTCGCAGTCCAGTAGAAGTGGAGAGAGGTAATTGAACTTTGCATTAATGCTTTGAGTATTTAAGCTGAATACGGTAACATTATCTTTAGTAGAAGCAAGAGCATCATTTAGTCCGAGTGTCTATGTACGGCGAGTGCGTTACCATAGCCATGTCTTCATTATTGTCATCTGAATTACTGAGAATGTGATTCAGGTTGTTTGCAGCTGACCCAGCAACGTTTACTAGTATTATGTCTTCTAATCATCCAAAACCGGCATAGAGTGCAATGCAATATGCACGAAGAAGATTTACGAAGATAATTCTATAATAATGCATGATGAAACGTACTTGATAGGCAAACGCGGGCATGCCATTTAGCATGTGATATTGTTTACGTGGGCCTATTGATTGTATAATACCATAAAAGAATAATGGTAATGGTAGAGGCCTAATACCATAATTATAGGTCTATAACTAAACCTGTATCACTGGAATCTCATAATGTGAGATGATACCAATTACTGGTTATGCGACTTGAAGTTGGTCTAGCAATATATATATATATATACATACATATATATATATATATATATATATATATATATATATATATATATATATATATATATATATATATATATATATATATAATGATAATAATATCCGCACGAACAAAGTGCATAACAGTATACGGTGGGTGTGGTTCTCGCTATCAGTGATATGGTTACGTTGTAACAATATTTCAGTCCATTTTACCGAGGAAGGTGTTGATCTGCTCGGCGGGGACTTTACGTCCCTCAGCGAAAAGCTTTCCATTTCGAAAGGATAGTCGGGTTTAGCTTGTACAACTCATTCATGTATGGGCGTATGCGTGTTTTTTCCTTTACGTCTTCTTGGGTCAAGCCGTTGATGAGACGATAGTTTGTGTTTGCTAGTTTCCCTCGAGCAGCTCTCGTACCCGCACCCCGTGTGACTCTGCTGTAGAAACGAGCGTTCATATGGCGCGGGTTGTCATTCGATGGTCTCCCGGTGCGGTGAGCATTCTCGAGGATGTTGCCAGTTCACGCGAATTGATCCCTTAGAATGTTTTCAACCGTCTTTATGCGCCACCACACGCGCGCCACCACACGCCCGCCACCACACGCGCGCCACCACACGCGCGTTCAAACAAGTCAAAGTAGTGCAAACGAACGCTGTAAATTGTTCATCCACCGGACATTGTCCATTTCTATCGGCATAGCTTCGGTCACTGGCCGGGCTTTACCGCGCTTTTGTTTGCCATGCACAGACATGGTGCCAATGTTTGTATGGATGGATGTACGTATACATGTATGTATGTATGTATGTATGTATGTATGTATGTATGTATGTATGTATGTATGTATGTATATATGTATGTATGTATGTATGTATGTATGTGATCCGCCCATGACGGATAACTTACTGAGTCCCAACACAATCCCTTACACATGGGCGTCAGCAGAATTTTTTTCAGAGGGGGGGCAAACAATGTTGCTCTCTGATTGCGACCAGAATTCTTTACACTTACCAAAATGTCTACTTTAAATGAACAATAATAATATAATTGTATATAATTAATTTACAAATATACTAGATGATCTACTTAACACAAATAGTATACAGTCTACTCGCCATAAAATACCTAAATTTTACAAACATCCAGATCGAGGGGGGCATGTGCCCCCCTTGTCCTCCCCCCTCCGGACGTCTATGCCATTACACACAATGTTTAATGCATTTGTTGCACCTGTTGTCCACACTCAATACATGGTATATATTTGCTTTGGTCGCTCCAAACTCTAACAACGGAGCGCGAAAGGTGTTCAGTCGTGTCGGTGGTCGGCAGTTGGCATTTTCCTGAGTGATAGAGTTGAGTGCTATTTGTAGTAGAGCCGATTCTATTACAGTATATTTTAATGGAAAATAAATCTCTCTGGGAATATCAGTGTTAGATATAACGAATTTCTATTATTTCTATTAGGTGTACATGATGCGAACGGTAGTTGAGCAACGAGTGTCATTTTTAAAGCCGCAGTTAGAAGGGTTACCTAGTGGGAGCAACGTTGTTGAACGGTCTTTCCGCCATTGTCCTGAGACCCACACGGACCGACATTTGCCCGAATCATCAAAACTGTAGTGCACTGACGATAGGTTTAATTTCTTTGTATTCTGGTCGATCAAAAAGCAAGACACGCACGCACGCACACACACGCACGCCCCCCCCCCCACACACCCACACACAAACATACATACACGCACATGCATAGTTGTGGGAGGAAGCAAAACCTGGTCAAATACAAACCTTTGACAGTATTGAAGCTACTATAGCAGCTGTGAATGGGTCGCAGATTGTGAGGAATGAACCGGTTGATGGTATTTACGAGACGTTGGCATCTGTTCCTGCTGGTGTACCACTGCCAACAGTTGTACCACTGCCAACAGTTGTACCACTGCCAACAGTTGTACCACTGCCAACAGTTGTACCACTGCCAACAGTTGTACCACTGCCAACAGTTGTACCACTGCCAACAGTTGTACCACTGCTGACGCAGTACTCTATTGGTTTGTGCTAATTACACGAAATCATATGTGTGCTCTACATTGAAGATTCACCGCCCGCTGCTTAATTTTATAAAAATTGGCGAAGCATGCTTATTGTACGTTCGTTATAAAGAAATATGTACTGATATCACGAAATGTATGTATGTAGTAAGAATTGTCATACATCACACATTTCCAAATATTACCACTTCTCCATCTAGAAATGAACAATCCAATTCTACCAACACCTGGTCTGACAGCTCTATGCTTAGTACCCCAACACTCCACACATCACAAAATGCAAGCTTATTTTTCGCCCCAAACCCCCAAAACACTTCAACCCCCGAACGTCACAAGAAAACCCAAGGAAACACACTTAAAGGAATTTTGATAAACACCAACAGCGTTAAGAGCAGAGAAAAAGCAACCCAACTAAAGGCAACTATTCAATATAATAACCCAGACATCATATTTCTAGTTGAAACTAAATTAGATGCAAACTATGCTACATACTCTTTCCTACCACCCAAATATGAGGCCATCAGAAAGGACAGGAATGTCCATGGCGGTGGAGTCCTTATAGCCTTCCGTGAAAACATTGTAGCTGAACCCCTCCAAAATTTAAACTCAAATTGTGAAATAATTTGGAAAAAAATTCACTTTGCACGAAACAAATGCATATCCCTTGATGCTCTCCATGACTCTCTAACTAAACTATATAGATCACAAAAAACTCCCCCTAATGTAGTCATAGCTGGAGATTTTAACCTCCCCGATATCAACTGGACAAATCACCAGACCACTAATAACAGCACTGCTAGCAAGCATGACTACTAGAAATAACTAACGACTTTGGGCTGCAAAACATGGTAAACGACCCCACACGCATCGCTTCTGGCAACATTCTTGACCTCATACTCACCTCAAATCCCTCCATTATCATCAACACCCATATCACTCCTGGGTCCGACGTTATAAACCGTACTCAACTCAATTGAGCACGGTTTCATGCTCAAGCCTCGCTTTCACACTATGCTCAAACTCAGGCGAGGTTATAAAACATCTTGAGCACGAAATCGTGCTCAGCGTTGAGCACGAAATGCTGAAATCCTGAGTATGCTCAAGACCATGCTCAACGCCATGCTCAAGCATAAATAAAAATGGCAGCTCACGCATAAATTTATTGAAGTCGTTGAAAGTTCGTCCGTTTTCAGAAGATAAGCTGTCCGATTTTAGGGTCCAGGCCGCCTACTTCCGAGTTTTATCCGTATGAAGACCTGATGGAATACGACATTTGTGAAAGATTTTGTTTGATGGCTCAAACTGCACTATTTAACGAACATTTGCCAAATGTAACCGCAGCAGCGACAGACACCGCAAAACAAGTGATAGTTTACTTTTAGTTGCGGCTTTTTTTGGCGACGGGGACCATTCATTTACAGCTGCTGCAGGACAACAACATTATATTTCAACTGCCGAGTCAGAGTCATGATTCACACGAAATGTGTCTACAGAAATTAAAACTATGTGGTTTAGTTGAACGATTTATAACATGCCATACTGGACATTAAGGCATACCAATACGATATATGCGAAGTGTATGTGTGCTGCAAAATAAAATTATTCCGTGAACTGCCAATGGCATGTCATGGCCATGGCCATGGCATGGGCATGGCAATACAGCCACTTCGTTTTGTCACTGTAAAGAATTAGGCAGTGATTTAAAACATTTCGCCAGTTTTTAGTTGGGAATATAGCAAATAATATATAATTATGTGTTTATAACATAATATAGCTAATCTAAATATTATATCAACTGGATTAAGCTTACATACCATGCTATATTTATATTATTCATGCAGCCCGACCTAGGCCAGGGCGAAGGATGTATGTATATGAAATATAAAAAAATTGCTATCCCAGGCCAAGGCAGCTATAGCCTAGGGGTAGGACTTCACATAGTGGGTGCCATTTGGAAGTAGATTATACATGCAAAATATGCAACACACACATCCAGGATAATGTAACACTTGTGTTGTTGAGTTTTTTAAGAGATTGTTCAAATTGAACAATATGTAAGAAAAACCTTCCATATGTCTATATTTAGGCTACCGCAAAAAGTAAAATTGTAGGTTATAGATGTTAAACATAATGCTGTTCTAGCCTTACTACTCCAATGCCGCAGGAAATCTAAGAACGAACTAGTGCAGGTGACAAACGACAGCTCTAATATAGTGTTTACACCTTTCCTATAATTTATAGTAAATGCAAATTTTCCAAATAATAGATACAAAGATATCACGACTTTTGTAAGACAAAGAAGAACATCATACTTTGGGAAAAGTATGTGATTGGAATATAAAGTACTGGCAAATAGCTATACAATGATTAAGAGGCATGCCACACTAAACTAAGCAAGGTGTTAGTGAAAACAGCGACATGTGTAGTGCATATACCCAGGGCGTATGTAATATAATACTAATAGTAACAAATGCTGCATATATTGTCTTGTGCAGTAACCTATTTCAAATATAACTTAATTTAAAATAAATAAAATAATATATGTTATGGAAATAATAATTCCATATAGTAGTGTGCACATTAAAAGTGCAAATAATATATTCGCTTGGGCACTCTCATCATAATTATTATTATTAAGAATTACCACTACAAATCAATGATAACATAGCTTACTCTTTCAGTTTACACTTTACTGTTTGATATTGTATTAGTACTATATTTGTTTTATTATCTATAAAAATATTAATCATTAAGGAGTAATACAAACCTTTCTATGATATTCAATGAAATCCGTTTTAGAATATCATCTATTAATTTCAATCACTTTACTCTGTAATACTACACCCATATAAAAGATAGGCTGGACTCAAATTATAGACTACTAACAGTGGGTAATCCCCGTGACACAAACATGTGACACCCGACGTCAAAACTAAGCATAGCCATAGGCTAAGGGGGCAAACAAAATTAGTTGTTAACACCGCTATTTCTTAGTTTTTACAAATACTTCAGTTTCTGGGTTCACTGCGCAACAATCTGAATACATCACTGTGTACCACACAGAGTCTTCTACGTGACTCTGACGTGTGGTTCCACCAGACAAGTGTATAGTCTATAGACTATAGTTCAAGTGTATAGCCATAGGTACATCATGATCTGAACAGAGTAGTTTTTACATATTCAGTACACATAGAATGATCAAAACTATGAAACTGAACCTTTGTCTCACAACATTTTTATTTTTGTACTCCTCTTTCCAGTACGTGTGTATTGTTACACGCATGTATAGATTATGGAAACAATGGACATTCTAATGAAATATAAAAATAAAACATTATAATGAACCACGGATTTAGGTAATGTCATTATTGTTTACCTTTGACAGCATAAATATAATATATTTTGTAACGAAATTGATGTTATATTAACACTTGCATTCATTAAAAAAGTACAACTTGTCGTGTTCCTCGGTACATTTCCAGACGTTCTAGTTACTACGCCAAATGAACATGGCAAACATAATTACTTAGGCTGCCGAATCGCTTAGTTGGGGCAGTCTTAGTCTGGCTGCGAGGTATTACTTTTTGCTATTTTTTATTTTTAGACAGTTTTATCTTGTGACTCGTCTCGTTCTGTCTGTTAAATCGTTAACTGTGTGCTCGACTTTCCACGCACCGTGTGATATTGGTGATGGGTTGATTTTTCTCCGGCGCTTTTTCCCGCAAAAGAGACGCTTGCAGCCGAAATTCGTCGTCCACCACCGTTTATATGCGGAAATATCTTTGTTATCTTTTTCAAAAAGAGAGTTCCACTTGGCCGCTTGTGCATTTGAAAAAACCGCGTCGTTTCGTAATCAGCTGAGTACGTACTCAAGACGTTTTATAACCTCGGTTGAGCACGAAAACTCTGGTGAGCATGAAATCTCAGACTTGAGCACAGACTTGAGCTTGAGTTTGAGTACGGTTTATAAACTCGGGCCCTGGTATGAGCGATCACGAATCCGTGACCTTCAATGTTAACTTAAACCCAGCTCGTAACAAGAAACCCCCCACAAAGTTTATAGTTACAAATCAGCAGACTGGGACAAACTCAAAGACGATATAGACAAACTAAATCTTGAGTACTTCGACATGGACCCAACTCACAGGATATAGATATAAACTGGACCTTTTTCCGCGAACGTCTGACTACCTTGATTAACAATAACGTACCTAGACGATACACAAAACTAAAACCCACCTCCCCTGGATACCACGTGAACTAATTAGAATGCAGAGAACACGAAACAAAAGCCACAAAAAGGCAAAGCAAACTGGAATAAACAGTGACTGGGAAAAAATTAAGGAACTCCGAAAGCAAGCTACTAAAGCATTAGCAAAATACAATACATAAGATAAATAAAACTATCAGCTAAAAACCATGCCAGCAACAGTAAAGATACTAGTCGTTTAGTCGAATGTACCACCCACAGCGCATGCGCACAGTCCACCACAAACTCCTGCGTTAACCCAAGTTTGGGCTCTTTGGAGTAAACCACTTGAGACTTGAGACTTGAGATTAAGGCTGCACAAATTGCATACTAACAATAAAAGCTACGCCAATGAATCTGCTACTGTTGATTATCCAATCACTGCTGTCTTTATGGGTTTGCTCGGCTAGATATGTGACTATCACGTCATGTAAACGGTTGTTGGTTGGATAATACGCAGCAGTTTCTGCAGCCAACGTCTCCTTCTCCGTGCGCGTATTCATCTTTCGACAAATGTAATTTTTTTTAATTAATTTTTGGTCATCAACACCACTTAGATTCTAGGAGGAGATCCTGGCTCGTCATCAACACCACTTAGATTCTAGGAGGAGATCCTTGCTCGTCATCAGCACCACTCAGATTCTAATAGGAGACCCTTGCTCGTCATCAATACCATGTCGACTCTTGGAGGAGACCATTGCTCGTCATCAACACCACTCAGATTCTAATAGGAGGCCCTTGCTCGTCATCAACACCACTTAGCTTCTTGAATGAGATTCTTTCTCATCATCAACACCACTCTGACTTATGTAGAAGATCCCCTCTTATCATCATCAATTCGTTGATGCCATCTTCTGTCGTTACCAACACCACTCAGATTCTAGGAGGAGATCCTTGTTCGTCATCAACACCACTTACATTCTAGGAGGAAATCCTTGCTCGTCATCAACACCACGTAGACTCTTGGTGGAGATATTTGCTCTTCATCAACACCACGTAGATTCTAGGATGAGATCCTTGCTCGTCATCAACACCACTTAGATTCTAGGAGGAGATCCTTGTTCGTCATCAGCACCACTGTGACTCATGTAGAAGGTCCTCTCTTATCATCATCAACTCCTTGAAGCCATCTTCTTTCGTCATCAACACCACTCAGGTTCCCGGAGGACATCATCACTCGTCATCAACACCACTTAGATTCTAGGAGGAGATCCTCTCTTATCATCATCAACTCCTTGATGCCATCTTCTGTCGTCATCAACACCACTCAGATTCCTGGAGAAGATCCTTGCTATTCATCAACACCTGTTATGATCCAAGAGGAGTTCCTCGCTAGACATCAACAACATTTATGTTTAATGAGGAGATCATTGCCTGTCATCAACACCACTTAGATTCATTGAGGGGATCCTTGCTCGTCATCAAGCCCACTGAAATGTTTGAAACACATCCTCGCTCGCCATCAACAACACTCGCACTCATTAGGATGACCATCAATCGTCATCTTCACCAGTCTGAGTCCCGTAGAAAATTCATGAAAGAGATCTACGCCGTTATCAGCACCCCTAATATTCCCGGGGGAAATTCCCATTCGTCCTTAATACCAGTCGAACTTCAAAATGAGAAGACAACGTCACTCGCGCCCCAACGTTGCTCAGGCTCTTGACATAACTGAAGTCCTTTCGGAAAGAATTATCACATATCTTACACCGATAAATGGAGGTTGGGTGGTTGGTAGAGTAACGACGCAGGAGACTGAAGGGAACAACACCACATTAAATATCTCAACTCTTCATTGTGTCATACTGAATAAAAACATACAGACCTTCGATCACGATAATTATGTCGACACATACCTCTGTATCCCTCGTATGTAAAAGAAATAGTACTGATATTTTCTTTAGACCCTCGTCATTCCCAAAGATAACCGTGTGTATACGTTGCCTCCATCCTTCAACCACAGACACAGCGCTTCTGATACTTGGTCTACAAATGTATCAGTCAACCAATATTGGTAACACTTTGTCTATTAACCTTACCCAGAGAGAAAGTGTTGAGGATAACGATATTTTGTATATAACCATCATTCACAATACAATGTATTTGTCAGCGGATTGCATGAAAAGGTTAAGCGTTAGCTTAATGAATAAAACAGTTGATACTAGTTGTTTTCCATGTATTGGTCGGTTCAATCAGGCGAGATCATTCTCTTAGGACAACCTGATGCTTTTCTTGCGTTGTTTTTATGGTAACGAACGAAGAGTACTGTAGAATAAATGCACCACGATCAATGGCGGATCAGTTATCGTTAGCCGTTGCCAGTAACAACAAAACCATTAGTTGTGTTTCCCATCGACATAGAAATTGGCTCATATTGTTTTCCACCGAGCGTGACAGAAATACTGCAGTGTTTTTTAAGGAATGAATTACGCCTATGTTCTGGACCATGCTGCCAAACTGAGAGACCGTGGGTCTTCATAACACAGAAATGTCAGAGTTGCTGCTATCTGAATTTCAATATCCGATTAGGACACAAAGCACGTTTAGCATTTCATGAGCCAACACCATCCGAGATAGAAATATTAACTTTTAGTGTGGCACGCATGATGTGCGTGCGCTATAGAGGTCTCTTAGGATCGAGAATAACGCTGACGTGCAGAAGCTGTTGACAGCAACGACTGTCCTCTTCACTACGCACTTTAAGATGACAGTCTGACAGCAAGGCTATGAAGATACGTGTCAGCAGACGTTGATCGCCAGGATCATTACACAACACGGGGCCTTGCAACCAAGTAGATGCATGTACTGCCGGGGAATTTTAGCGCGAAGAAAGTAAAGAAATCCATAGCTTCACTCTGTCGTGATTCAACCGCACGTATGCAACACAGCACTCGCACGCACATTCGCGCGCGCACACATACACGCACGCTAAATCTGACACATTCTCTCTCACAATGCTTAAGCTTGCAAAAGTAACACAGTAACACAAAGTAACAGGTGGGTTTTTAGCTTACGGCGAAATGTTGTTACATTTCCTACAGACTTAACACAAACAGGAGAGAGTTCTACACAATCGGTGCAGCAACTAAAAAAGCTCTAGTTCCGACGTTTGTCTTAACACTTTGAACAAAACGATTGTTGTGTGATTATAGTGTGTAATACAAAAACATTAGTGACGATTGACAACACCAAATAATGTTATCGTTAATTAAATATGTTGTCCAGAGGGGGCGTTTTGCACCACCCATGGGGACAAGACACACCCCACTTCCTATGGGGAAAGAAGGCGTCTTGCCCCATAACAGTAACACTCTTTCTTCATTATATGAAATAGGAATACCGAGATATAACAAATTATTGCAAAATGTAAAAAAAGCACTATGTTTTATTTTTATAACAGCCATCAAGCATGCATCATTTAGTTTCTTTCGGACTCGCTGGGCAGATAAAACAGCGCACTCCTGGCGTGTAGTCATTGCACAACTGACACTGTACCCACACCTACATATGTCTACAATTCACGCAGGGTTCGCCGCATGTGTCACACGGCCATGTGTCACACGGCCATGTGACACACGGCCATGTGACACACGGCCATGTGACACATGGCCATGTGACACATGGCCACGCTTCCTCTTCGTTACTGGTGCTGACGCATGTTCTGTTTTTCCTTCTTCACTGCCCATAACGTTCTGTGTCCCTCGTCTAGCCCGTGACTCTTTCTTTAGCTTCCCCTTCCCGTTTGCTGACTCACGATCAACGAGTTTAACTTGTGTGTGATGAATTCAAGTTTATTAGGAAGCAATACTATATATATCATTTTTATGTTGCGTCACCTTTTTTACCGAGGACAACGCATATAGCGTAATATGCATTTATTAATTCAGTAATACAGTGTACTCGAATTACCATATGCCATCTACATGAAATGATAGATTGTACATTTAAAAAAACGTAGCTTTTATCAAAGTAATTTTCCACTTCCTAATCACGACTATAAATTTACCAACAATGCGCACGAGCCATTTTAAGAACGCGCACAGTTTATATGGTCCTCAAAGCATGCCACAAATTGATGTGTTGTTGCAGTTGCAAACAATGGATGTTCGTGAGAATTGTTAAATGTGCAGTCCATGTGTATAATTTGACAATGTTTTTTTTTGGAAACATGAAGCACTCAATCAAAATGGTGAATTAAAAAAATACTTGTTCCGCATGCACACATACTATGCCTCACATAACAACATAAATTGTCAATTAAATGCATCTCGAATGACGCACTCTGCAACTTAAATGTTCAGGGTAAACAATTATTGCGCACGAATCCGATCCATTTTTATTAGAGTACACAAAAGCACCATCATCATAAATTTGACACCAACAACCAGCTTGGATTTCCCTGTTTATGCCACTTGTTTAGCTTGCAAATAAACAACAAGGTTACATAGTCTGACTTAGCATCCGTAAAAGCAGCATAGCGTGAACAATTAACACAAAACCGCGTGTCAGCTGTTTTAATGTCTGGTGTGTAAGTAAGTCAGCGTTGCCAAGCAATGTAATGTTACTTAGATGGCGCTGCCTGGTACGGATCATATCGATATAGGTTGTGTGCGCTCCTACCCGCACTTACCCTACCCTGTCACTTGGTGGAAGGTGGTGGCATTACGTGGCTCAAGAATACAACAACGTTGCTGTTGCATGTCAGAACAAGTAACACAATTGTATAATGTGCTTCCAACTACACATCGTATCGGAGATTAATGGGCTTTTTATATTACCTGAATACAAAAAGACCGCAACTATTTAATATTACTTTTCAAACGTGATTGGTATGCCCGTTTAACAGCTTAGTGCTGCAACAATTACGTAATCATGATAGCGGATATTTATATTGAGCTGTTTTCACTGTGGTTATGCCATCTGCTCCCGTTGAATCGATCGATCGGCGCAGTAGGTGAAAATAATACACGGACTCAAATCCCGCAACGCGAGTGTGACGTCAACACGAGAGCGAAAGTCATAAAATAGTTGTTCATTACATTGGGCCGAATTAGAATAGCTACGCACACAGTTTGTCGAGACACTGTCAAATACTAATAACACCAATGTCAGAAAGTAATACATAATGCTGCTCCGTATTTATACGAAGTAGTTCACAATAGTGGTTCTAATTATAGAACTGACAACGCGTATTGATGGCTATACACAATCTTTCGGAAACGGTTACTTTTATATTAGCTCGACGATCCGATGGTTAATACCATGGACCGATGCTGATCCTGAAAAGGGGGTGCCCAGTTTCCCCCAAACGACACCAGGTGACAGGACATACAGTTATCAAAAAGCACGCCACTGTCATTTCATGACAAGTCATGGACAATGAGACCTTTATAAGCAACATGTGCCCTTTTGTTTCACAGTCAACTTTTGATTTTAAACATTCAAAATGTGTTCATTATTAACAATTTAGTGTTAATTTTAGTGTTCAAAATATAAATACTGTGTATGCTGTAATCAGCAGCACGCGTAGTTGAGAACACGTATGCGCTTATCTTCGCGTCAGATACTCGGAAGGATATTCAGTTTGTTACGGAACAGGATGTCTTACTTAAATATAAAAATACAGAACCAGGATTTGCTGGTATTTACCATTTTGCGTAGCAAACGTGACAATGTATATAAACTATCTACAACGTAACGACCGCCTCGGCAACGGGAGCATCATGCGACGCTCCAAAATGAGTTTCCAAGGTAAAGCATAGCATCGTTGACTCGCTACGTCGATCACCTCGTTGAACATACTAGTGGAAGACATCAGGCCGATGTTTCTGACAGGTGTGTTGTCGAAATACCTGAAATCGTATATGTGTGTTTACACGCATGCAATATGTCGGATGAATGCCAGTATGGAACGATATTACGCTATCATTCACTATCAGACGGTTGGCTGTCTTCCTCGCTGATCAACACAGAGGGTGTACATAGAAGTCCACATGTGTGACTGGGTAACTGAGCTAGAAGCTTTTCCCATAGGCACTGAGATCAGCCGCGCGCCTTCTTTTCATTATCAACGATTTGCTAAGTGAAAACCAGTGTGTGTGTTACGTAATCGACTCTATTGTAAGCGTGGCGACACAATAGGAAGAGCTTAGAGCCATTCAACGTCAGGGAGTCAGCACTCCACATTATTACATCTAATCCCGCCCGCCCGCCTTCTATTCAAGAAGTTGATCAGGTTCTTCCATCTACATCTCTGTTGCGTGCTCCCAGTGTGTGTGAAGCTGAGTGGGCTTAATTTATACGGTTTTTGTGTGAATTGAATTGAATTGTGCCTAGTTGTTGAATATCTATACTATAAAGTAGTGTGTGATTCGGTATGTTCCATCATAATTCCATCAGTTTCGCATGTCTGGGGGCTGGGATTTTGTTGGCGAGGCCGGGGAACCGTGGTGATGGTTCGTAGATTAAACAATTTTCCGAGTCACGTGATCTAGGTCAAACGTCCACAAAAAGGCATGAACGCTTCGTGAAACCTACATTTGTACAAGGGTTTGGGGGCACGAAGTTGGCACAGCTACAAAAGCTTGACTGCCTTTTTGTCGTGCAACGCCGGGTAATTCGGCTAGTTGAATATATTTGTTGTATATATTTCGCAGTGGACAACTCATTTTGTGATTTTCATTAGCGACGATATTCACGATGAAAGTCATCTATTGCAGACTTCGTCGGTCACATAAAAGAGATAGATGCAGGATCTTCCAGATTAGCTCTGTGAGAGAGATTAGGTGCAATAACGAGGAGTGCTGACTCCCTGACGTTGAATGGCTCCAAGCTCTTCCTATTGTGCTGCCACGCTTACAATAGAGTCGATTACGTAACACACACACACACTGGCTTTCACTTAAAAAAACTTTGATAATGAAAAGAAGGCGCTCGGCTGATCTCAGTGCCTGGGGAAAAGCTTCTAGCACAGTTACCCAGTCACACGTGTGGACGTCTATGTACACCCTTCTATGATATAAATAGTGTAATATCGTTCCATACTGGCATGCATCCAACATATTGCATGCGTGTAAACACGTATATACGATTCCAGATATATTTGGACAACACAGTTGTCAGAAACATCGGCCTGATATCTTTGTTCAATAGGTGTTCAATAGTCCTGTAACCGACAATGAAACATCGGCCTGATATCTTTGTTCAATAGGTGTTCAATAGTCCTGTAACCGACAATGAATACGTTTTGAGTATTCAAAATCAAAGTTCACTGTGCGATAAAATGGCACATATTGCATTTGAAGTCCTCATTGGCCGTGACTTTTCTTGAAAAGACAGTGACTCTGCATGAAGAAATCGGACACACTAAACTAGTTTAACCTACCACGTCTACATGCGTGTGTTGGCGCAAACGACTTGGTTGTTTGTTCACATTTCCATTCCTATGAGTTTGAGAAAGTGCATCAAATTACAAATACATTTTATCGCCACCGATACAGTGTGAAAACTTCACTACTTCACTAAACTTAAATTGTCTTTTCATTTATATTTGTTGTCGCGCGCCAATTCTGCTGCTGGGAAGTTGCCAAGTCCGCATGCGCAGAAAAGGTGTTAATACACTAATGTACAAAACTATCGAGGTAAGACCACTGTTGACCTTCCTGTTTATTGTTGTCACGAATGTAGGGCGTATTAAATTGTGATATATGAAATTAAGCAATTCATATGATGTGACATAAGTGCAGTTGAGCAGGCATATTCACACCGTTGTTTATAGAAGCTATTGGCTGAGAAATAGTGCATTTTTGTGAGAGTTTAACAAGCTGAGGGATTTATGGGAATTTTTCTGTTATGGGCTACGTGGGCGCACGAATACATGGTTGTTTTAGTAAATAATGATGGGCGTTTTAAAAGAGCTGGATGTATGTGATTTTGAAAAAACTTGGTCAGCATATCAATGATATGGTGGCAGTTACTGTGAATAATTTTCTGAATTTTTAGTGGTAATTTTTTTATAATCAGACAAAACGTTAACATTGCCACTAATGCAAGTTTGTATTGTGGTCTGACCTCTAACGTCAAGCTATGCTATGTGGAAAGGAACATATAGTGCCAGTTTGATTCTTTTTATGTGATCTGAGGTGAGCTGTTTCTTGCTCATAATGTACATTTCGTAGCTTCACCTGAGTCGTGATAAGTGTGAAATGCTTTTATCAATGAAAGTCGGTTTGAACATTTGAAAACCTGCAATTGAACACATAAGCAGAACAGGTGGTAAGCACATTCGTGCAGATTTAGAACACTACCATCAACAAACAGATCAGTATTTAGACGTGTCAGGCTTCTGCTTTATTTAGTGTGTACCGTTTTATACATCACTATCATCTCAGCGAAAGGTGACGATTTCCTCGAGGAAAACTTCAGTTACATTTGGTGCTCACATACCCATGACCAGCATGTAGGTCGGCACATAGAGGTGCACATTATATTGTCTTCTACAGAGCATGTCCACGATTGTCTTGCACTGATAACATTCACACTGCTGTTGGGGTGTCGTGATTATTGCACGTGACGACTTGCGAAGGGCTGGAAACGTCACCAGTATTTATGTTTCCATTGTACACTTGACTGCAAAACAATCGGACAAGCCTGAAGCCATTCAATGTTAACTCCATACAATTATACCTAATCTATCATACAGAGCTGCACTGGAAAAGTGCCGAGTCGCATGATTTACGTCAAACGTTCACAAAAGTCCCTTCGTACTCTACGAACGCTTCTTGAAACCAACATTTGTACAAGGGTTTGGGGGCACGAAGTGTTCACTGCCATTACCCTACAAAAGCTTGACTGGGTAGTGCAAGGAGTCATAATCTCTTGCATTGGCTGCCTTTTGCCGTGCAACACCGGGTAATTCGGCTAGTTGTACATATGTTGCAGTGGACAGCTGAATTTGTTATCTTCATTAACGATGATATCCACGAAGAATGTCATATACAGCAGATTTCGTCGGTCACGTAAAATATGCAGGATCTTCCAGATTAGCTCTGTGTGAGAGATTAGGTGCAATAACGAGGAGTGCTGACTCCCTGACGTTGAATGGCTCCAAGCTCTTCCTATTGTGTCGCCACGCTTACAACAGAGTCGATTACGTAACACGTACACAGGTTTTCACTTAGCAAATCGTTGATAATGAAAAGAAGGCGCGCGGCTGATCTCAGTGCCTGGGGAAAAGCTTCTAGCACAGTTACCCAGTCACTCGTGTGGACTTCTATGACTTCTATGTACACCCTCTGATATTCATCAGCGAGGAAGACCACCAACCGTCTGATAGTGAATTATATAAGTAGTGTAATATCGTTCCATACTGACATTCATCCGACATATTGCATGCGTGTAAACACACATATACGATTCCAGGTATTTGGACAACACAGTTGTCAGAAACATCGGCTTGTTATCATTCACTAGTATTGGCATTTCGAGGTGACTGACGTAGCGAGTCAACGGTCCTCGGTCCTACTCTACTCATGTTGGAGTGTCGTATGGTGCCCACGTTACCGAGGCGGTCGTTAGGTTGTAGGTCATTTATATACATTGTATATAGTTCGTGCTAAGTGTTCGCGTTGACCAACAACGCTAACATCTCAATAATTGCGAGCACGGGGGCTATCGAGAGATCCAGATTTAAAGATTAAAGGACACGTAGACACCCGATCCCGTGGTCGACCAGGATAACGAAATGATCTTTGTTGGAACCAAATAACTAAGATACTGGGCTCGAAGTTATAATATTGCTTTTTCACTTCCTATATTTGTAAACTTGCAGTTAGGGCCGGTTTCACGAAGCTTTCATACCGTACGAACTGATGAGGACGTTTGACGACGATTACTTAAGTCAGAACAATAAGAGAAAATACGCAAATCGTTCGTATAATCGCGTGTCTATGCCAACGTGCTTGCTCGATCGAGTTCGTAATGAATCAAACGTCAGATGGATTCCCAGAACGAGGCTGCCGTGTGTTATCTGGGTTGATATATCACAGTAAAATGCTCTAGATCAACCAGGTAGCTTTACTATATCCATCACGAAAATGCACGGCAGCCTCGTTCTGGGAATCCTATGTTTAGCATATGTTTGTTAACGTCCAGTGGATATCAGCATGGTTAGCCGTTGTAAAACGCGAGTTGTACAACGGCTAACCGTGCTAATATCTATTCAACGTTCACAAACGTATGTTTAACATAGGATTCTCAGAACGAGGCTGCCGTCCATTATCTGACAAAATAACATCTGCCTCTTAACCGCTTTTTTTTTAGGCGTTCTTCATAACTGAGGTATCTCGGTTGTGGAATAATTTTAGTTGCTCTCCTCTGTATTCATTCAAGCTTATCTATATCCTTCTTACGATATGGTATCCAAGCTTGAATACAATATTCGAAATGAGGCATAACTATTTTCATACAGAGGTATAATTAGCTTTTTTGTTCTTATATGTTTTATTTCTCCTAATCAACCGAATAATTTTATTACCTTTTCAAGCTGCAATACCACACCGCTCTGAAACTTTCATATCAGCACTTATTGTTACTCTTAAGTCCTTTTCTTTTACAGTAGTACCTAGAACAGTATCTCCCATTTTATAGTTTACATACAAGTTCCCGTGTCCTGTATGTAGGCATTTACATTTTCCAAAATTTAACAACATCTGCCATTTTTCTGACCATTTAACAAATTTTTATAGATCGTTTTATTAATGTTGTTTATAACTATCATTTTTAACTTTCTAAACACTTTTGTGTCAGTCGCAGATTTCGGTACGTTGCTTGTTATATTATCGTTCAAGTCATTGGTATATATATTAAGAATACTAAAGTTCCTAATATTGATCCTTGTGGTACCCCACTCAAAACTGATCTCCAGTTTGAAACCTCTCCATCTACTACAAGACGCTGTCTTCTGTCAGTTATCCACTTTTTTATCCAGGCGATTATGCCATCCCCGATACACCTGGCTTTTAATTTAAGTAGTACTCTTTGATATGGCACTTTGTCGAACGCTTTCTGAAAATCTAAGTAAATAATATCTACTGGTGATCCCTCGTCTATCCACTTAGTGATTTCTTCCAAAAAACATAGCATATTTGGTAAGCATGACCTCGCTTTTAGGAATCCATGTTGAGATGGATTTAATAATATATGCCTAGCAAGTAAGTCCACAATAGGATATTTAATTAACATTTCTGATAATTTACAAATCACTGATGTTAAACTCACTGGTCTAATTCTCTGACTTATTTCTCGAATCCTTTCAAATAATGGTATGATGTCTGCTTCTTTCCATTCCAAAGGAACAACTCCCTCTTTTGATGACAAGTTGAATACTCTTGCAAGTGGTATACTAATTTGCTGTACCGTTTCCATTAATAGTTTTGGCGGAATTCCATCCATTCCAGGTGATTTATTATCCTTCATTGCTTCTTTGTCTTAGCTACCATTTCTGGAGTTACAATTAACTACCCTAAATAATCCGATAAAAGCCTCCTAAAATTTAATATCTGGAACTGGTAAAGAACTAATATCCTCTTTGGTGAACACTGAACTGAAGTATCCATTCAGGTGGAACTGATAAAGAACTAATATTCTCTTTGGTGAACACTGAACTGAAGTATCCATTCAGGTGTCGACGAGGGCACAGGTACCATAGATTATTTAAACTAGATGCGCAGGGGGAACTGACAGAGAAAACTCAAAGGAGTACTACTACAAATACACATCCAAAGAAATGTTCACCAATAATTTCAGACAATGAACTTAAATGTGTATGCTTAAATGCCAGGAGCATAGTAAATAAAAAAGTGAGTTAGACATTATGGTAGCAGATATTGATCCTCATGTAATAGGCATCACAGAATCATGGGCAAATGAAGATATAGTAGATGCTGAGTTAGCACTGACAGGCTATGTAATGTTTAGGAAGGATAGACGAGAAAGAAGGGGAGGTGGAGTAATTTTGTATATTAAAGAATATATCCAAGCATATGAAAT
This sequence comes from Lamellibrachia columna, assembly GCA_963662155.1. Taxonomy (NCBI): domain Eukaryota; kingdom Metazoa; phylum Annelida; class Polychaeta; order Sabellida; family Siboglinidae; genus Lamellibrachia; species Lamellibrachia columna. The sequence continues at coordinate 31,220,587 of OY759270.1, forward strand.
TACACTGAAAAGTGAAGCAGATAGTGTGGAAGCAATTTGGTGTAACATAGTTACCAGGAACTCAACATTAACAATAGGAGTAGTTTATCGTAGTCCTAACATAGGACAAGAGGAAGATGTAAAATTACAAAAGGCGATAAGGGAGGTGAGCAAGGGAGAATGTGTTATAATGGGTGATTTTAACCATGGCCATATACAATGGGAATCATTAGAGAGTGCTGGAGGTGACGACCATCAGTTTCTACTTCTAACACAGGATTGTTTCCTTACTCAACATGTCTTGGAACCAACCAGAGGTGGGAATGTGTTAGATTTAATTTTGTCTTCTCAAAATGAATTAGTTGACAATGTTAAAGTACACGAACCTTTGGGTTCAAGTGACCATAACCAAATCCATTTTAATATAAAAGTAAAAACAGGGAATACATATAAAAAACAATGGAGGAAGAACTTCAACAAAGGCAAATATAAAGTGATGAGAACATATCTAGCAAATATAGATTGGAATAACTTGCTGAAGAACAAGACAGCAACAGAATGCTGGACTTGTTTAAAATATGAGATTGAGGGCATTATTGAGAAATTTATTCCATTAAGAAAACAAGGGAAAAGATCCAGGAAAAAACACCTGTCAAAAGAAGCTATTAGAAAAATTGCTCACAAACAGATGCTGTGGAAAGTCTATAAACACACTGGAAATGTAGAAGACTACACAAACTATAAAGAGGCACTTAACCTAGCTACAACTGAAATTAGAAAATCTAAAAGAACCTTTGAAAAAAAATTGGCAGGTAATATAAAAAATGACAGCAAGAGTTTCTATGCTTATGTAAGGAGTAAACAGAAAGTTCGAGATAAGGTCGGACCACTGGAAAACAACAGTGAAAACATAATTTCAGATGGGTTCCAAATGGCAGAGGTCCTGAATGAGTATTTTAGCTCAGTTTTTACCACAGAAGATATCAGCTCACTTCCAGTTCCATTGACTAAATTTGAGGGCAATAAATCAGAACATTTAGGACAGTTATTTGTAACTCCTGAAATGATAGCAAAGAAAATTAAGAAGATGAAAGATAATAAATCACCTGGAGTTGATGGGATACCACCAAAACTGCTAAAGGAAATTGTTGATCAAATTAGTACACCACTTGCAAACTTATTTAACTTGTCACTAGAAGAAGGAATAGTTCCTTCAGAATGGAAAGAAGCAAACATTACGCCGCTATTTAAGAAGGGATCGAGGAAGAAGCCAGAAAATTACAGACCAGTGAGTTTAACATCAGTTGTATGTAAATTACTCGAAACATTAATTAGAGACCACATGGTGGAATTCCTCATAAAACATAAATTAATAAATACATCTCAACATGGATTCCTAAAAGCAAGGTCATGTCTAACCAATCTCTTATGTTTTTTAGAAGAAATTACAAAGTGGGTAGATGACGGGTCACCAGTGGATGTTGTCTACTTAGATTTTCAGAAAGCTTTCGATAAAGTGCCACATCAAAGATTGTTACTTAAACTAAAAGCCCATGGTATAGGCAATGATGTAATCAACTGGATAGAAAAGTGGCTTACACACAGAAGACAGAGAGTAATAGTAGATGGTAAGATTTCAAACTGGAAATCTGTTTTGAGTGGGGTACCACAGGGATCAGTGTTAGGGCCTTTACTGTTTTTAATATATATAAATGATTTGGAGGATGACATATCTAGCAAAGTACTCAAATTTGCAGATGACACAAAAGTATTCAGAAAGGTTACTAATGATACAGATAAACAAAGTTTACAGGATGATCTAGAAAAATTAGTTAAATGGTCAGAAAAATGGCAAATGTTATTCAATTTTGGGAAGTGTAAATGTATACACATAGGACATGGAAATATGGACGAGGAATATAAAATGGGGGATGCTGTACTAGGTAGAACCACACAAGAAAAGGATTTAGGAGTAACATTTAATGCTGACATGAAAGTTTCAGAGCAATGTGGGATTGCTGCTTCGAAAGGAAATCAAATTCTAGGGCTAATTAGGAGAACTATCACGTATAAGGAGAAACATCTAATTGTACCCCTGTACAAAGCAATAGTTAGACCACATTTGGAATATTGTATTCAAGCATGGAGGCCATATCGTAAAAAAGACATAGATAAGCTAGAAAGAATACAACGAAGAGCAACTAAGATGATTCCAGAATTAAGAGACCTTAGTTACGAAAGTCGCTTATTACAATGTGGTTTGACAACACTAGAGACCAGGAGACTAAGAGGAGACCAAATAGAAGTGTTTAAAATAGTGAACGGTTATGAGGATGTTGATAGGAATATGTTCTTCAAACTTAAAGAAGGCAGTAGAACCAGAGGACACAAAGCAGCATTAGTTAAGGAGCAGTGTAGGTTGGACATGAGAAAGTACTCTTTCTCACAGAGGGTGATAAATGAATGGAACAAACTGCCAAATGATTGTGTTAATGCTATTAGTGTGAATATGTTTAAAAATAGAATTGACAGATATCTGATAAGGGCGGGCTACACATAGATGAGAAAATTGTTGGACTCTCGATAAGCCAATGGCTTCCTTGTCCACTTGCCATCTGGAACTTGTTGTTCGAGATGGCAATCTTGTTAAATCTTGTTAAATCTTGTTAAATCTTAAATCAGGTGTCCCGCCGTAACTTCGTGATATTATATTTCCAGTACTGTCTTCTGGTGGTCCAACCTTGTCTCGTACGTTTTGTTTACTCCTGACACATGCATACAAAACTCTTGCTGTCATTTTTATGTTACATGCAAATTTTGCTCATATCTTCTTTTAGATTTTCTAATTTCAGTCGTAGCTGCATTAAGTGCCATATTGCAACTTGTGTAGATTTCATCATTCTAGCTACGCCTATAAACCCTCCACATAGTTTGCTTGTACACTATTTTCTAATAGCTTCTGTTGAAAAGTATTTTTTCTAGACCGTTTTCCTTGCTTTTTCAAGGGAACAAATTGTTCAATGATACTCTCAATTTCATATTTTAGAATGTTCCAACATTTAATTGCTGCCTTATTCCTTAGCATATTATTCTAATCTAGCTTTGCTTTTTTTCATATCTTTATATTTACCTTTGTGGAAGTTTCTCCTGTGTTTCTTTTTAGTTTTAATTTATGATTTTTCTTTGATATTAAAATGTATTTGATTATGATCACTTTTACCCAATGGTTGATCTATTCTGACATTGTCCACTAATACATTTTGTGAAGACAACACTACACCTAATACGTTCTCTCCTCTTGTCCTCACCCCCTGTACTCTGTAGAGATTTCCATTGTATGTGTCCATGGTTAAACTCTCCCATTATGATACTTTCCCTTTACTCACTTCCTTTATAGCGTTCCGTATTTGATGTCATCATCTTTGTTTATGTTTGGACTTCCGTAAACTAATCTAATAGTTAATGTTGAATTTCCTGCAACTATGTTGTTGTAGTACGCCGATAAACGTACACGCGTACGTTAGCCGACCACAGTTATGCTACACCATTCACGTTCTCGATTTAATTACTTAAGTAAATCAGACATTAACGTCTATGTTTGCGGAAACCAAGCCAACCGATTTCGTCTAATGAGAATGTGCCATTTGATGGCTTTGCTACGGCGATTCTGTTTAATATGAAATGTTCAGGTAATGGCACCGGATGCTGATTTGCCTAACTGCGGTGACAATTTATCACGTGCCCGATGCTGCTATCACCACGACCGTTGCTGTGACAACGACGGCGACCACCACTGGGACCAGTACATCAAATTAAGGGCCTTCGACAGTATCTTGGGTCGTATTTAAGACATACCCTGTTTCTTTGAAATCACAAACTTCTTTCTCCAACATTCAAGTCAATAATGTATTGAATATGATTGCAATTTTGCAGTTGCAACGGCAAACTACACTGACAATTCTCACTTCTCTCACTTGATGAAATCATGTTTACCATCAAAACAACCAAACAATCAGTCAAACCAACCAACCAACTGAATTGATACATTTTTATAATGACATTGTCAAAACAAAATACAAATGCTATTATATACCATAATTTATTCAGACGTAATAGTTATGTGGAATTGTGGCTTGCGCCTGAATAGCAGATGTGATTTAGATTATCTTCGGGCAAAGAATAAAGGCGACGACAATGACGAGTTAAGGTGAGGCAATGGCCCAACATTTTCCATTTAATATAAAGTCATCAGATTAAGGTACACATGATATTTTTTAGAAAATGTGTACGTTAAGGCATGTTGATGGTAATTGACTAAATTTGACACTTACTATGCCTAAGTTAAGGGGAAATGCCTTTTCCATAATTTATTTTCACTAACAAAAATATTTTTTTTTAAACACAAATAATCTGTTATTGTTGTGTATCCTTGTATATGTGTTTCGTGATGATTGAGTGTTTCGTAATGTCTGTTTGAAAGCATAACTCTGACTACAGTACCCCAAATTGCTAACTGAATGCAATTACAACAGAAATCGGTTAACTTGCTATTTTTGGCACATAGAAACGCGTAGTAAGACTAATTGTGCTTTGATCCCTAATGTGCTATTTGTAAGACAATCTATCTTACAAATAGTTCCGTATCACTGGAAGCTGTTTTGATACTTGAGGCAGCGCCGGCCAACTTCTGTTTGCGCTGAGCTCGACTGTGAATGCCACGCCAATGACGCCCTACTGTACACATTGCCACCGTCCGATATTCGATCGGATGGCGCCTATTTCGATTCAGACTCGGGCTTTTATAATTCCGGAATATATTTCCAGTATTTTAAGACTCGTTAACAAATGTATGGGACCCACGTCTACAAACCAGAGCATTGCGTGGGTTGAAGAGGAGTGTCTGACAAACCTGGACTTTGCCAATGAACGTTGCCGCCATGTCAGACAGCACCCAGTACGTCCAACGTCTCGGGGAGTCGGTCAGCAGATACATCAAAGGGTTGGGACTTATCATCAGTGACCAGCAGACAACATCACGTTAACAAGTAAGCACTACTCACCCGGATATGTTCGCATCAACCAGAACAAAGAAGAAACACTAGGAAACTTTACCTACGTTGGCAGTGCCAGAACAACCCAGGAATCATTGACCACGAGCTAAACTGCAGAGTCGGAAAAGCGTCAGCAGCCTGCAACCAGTTTGAGAAAATTCGGAACAGCAAGACATTTACCCTGAAATCAAAACTCCGCTTTGGCAATTCAAACGTTCTACCAACCCTACTATACGGATGCGAAACACGTGTAAGCAAAAGATCAATGAGCTGGCCGTGTCAAGAGGCTTCCTCCTACACCTGCCCACCAAGCATTATGGTGGAGACAAGCTGGTCAGAAAAGGCGAGGACTACCAATGATGAACTGGCGCCAGGTCGTCGACCGAAGTCAACGAAAGATGGCGCGGCGTCAGGAAGCTGGCTGCTGAACGAGTCAAGTGGAGCGCTTTGCCGGCCGCATGCCTATCCAAACGTATCCAAACGCGGCGAGATGCTAAGTTTAAGTAAGTAATGAAGACTGTCGACATCATTTGTCCGAATCCAAAACCACACACTCCAAACTCCCACGTGACATGTTCCCTAAGGACAAAATACCACGGTCCCAAATCCCACAATATGACAAATAGACGGGACGTCCCACAACAACGACAAACACTGGTATTTTATGACATCGGACTTAATAATATTCATGAGCGTGTTTTGATCTCATTCATTTAACCAGTTTCTGTTTCAGTCATTGGTTCCCACATTACTTTTGGGTCAACCTGCGGGAAGCAGTACCATTGTCATTTATTTTTGTGCATGAACTTTCCAAATAGACGTCCTGCCTCGTCCCGAGCTTGCAGCAATAAGAGAGAGAGAGAGCGTGGCCTCTCGGTTATTGTCCTATAGAAAAAGAAGTTACTGCCACGTTAACAAGCTCATGAAACATATTTGCTTTGCACGACTGTATGTAAAACTAGAAAGCACATTTAGATGTTTAATCGATTGGTGTACTGTAGCCTTATAAATGTTTTAATCAAACTAAATAGTAAAAAATTAAAAATATGAGCAAAATAATAAAAAATATTATATTGTGGATTTTGTCCACTTTCCACATTGTGGCATTTTGGCTTGTATAATTTCGTCAATAGGGATTACGTCGAATGGAATTTTGTCTGGATACCGGCTTGCCCATGATACGTTATCACCTTGGGTATATAGCAATTTAACTTGGGTATACAGCAATTTAAAATGTGGCATCCGTTCCAAAGGTTTGATATCGATCACTTGTGTACGTCCATGTAAATATGTGGCGATGACTTCCTTGGTTTTATCATATGCATGTTAATGTGGAATGACCATGTGATAGCGTGCATTTGATACGTCACCCATGTAGACTTGCACGTGTCCAATATTGTACAATCTTCTATACGAAAATCGTTCGCTGGTGTTCAAGAAGCGTTGATAATGAAAACAAATTGCACGCGACTTATCTTAGTAATTAGGGGCAATATATATGCGGTGAAGCACTGCGAACAATATTGGATCTGGCGCTACATAAAGTAAAAATTATTATTATTATTAACTTTCTAGCAGAGTTAGCCGTGTGGTCTTCTATATGCATTCTCCCAAAATAGACCAGCGAGGAAGGTTTCCGAACACCCAATACCGGAGAATATGAGTGGGACTGGCTACTCCATAAGAGTGCAGGTTTTCATTATTCTTAGAAGTGGATGTGCAGCATGACGTCGGACCTATCTGTCGGACCTATATGTTGCCATTGACCAGTTGTGGATTAACACGCTGTCCGATATCGTCCC
>OY759270.1:31232169-31249669 GCA_963662155.1 Lamellibrachia columna
AGAGAGAGAGAGGGAGAGAGAGAGAGACAGAGAGAGAGAGAGAGAGAGAGAGAGAGAGATAGAGAGAGAGAGAGAGAGAAGAGAGAGAGAGACAGGGAGAGAGAGGAGAGAGAGAGATAGAGAGAGAGAAAGAGAGAGAGAGAGAGAAGAGGGAGGAAAGAGAGAGAGAGAAGAGAGAGAGAGGGAGAGAGAGAGAAGAGGTAGAGAGAGAGAGAGAGAGAGAGGAGAGAGGAGAGAGAGAGGGAGAGAGAGACAGAGAAGAGAGAGAGAGAAGAGAGAGAAGAGAGAGAGAGAGAGAGAGGGAGAGAGGGAGAGAGGGAGAGAGAGAGATGGAGAGAGAGAGAGAGAGAGAGAGAGGGAGAGAGAGAGAGAGAGAGAGAGAGGAGAGATACAGAGAGAGGTATATATAGGAGGGAGGGAATGACGGACGGACGGAGAAATAGAGAGAGAGAGAGAGAGAGAGAGAGAGAAGAGAGAGAGAGAGAGAGAGAGAGAGAGAAACAGACAGACCGACTGAGAGACACGGCGAGAGAAAGGTGGAAGAGAGGGAGGCTCTAAACACTCTGATGATTGTTTTTTACTTTCATAATGCCATGGCAGCGGCATTATTGGCAAGTACTTACCAATATTCTGCCTTCTTTCTATGGCCATACAAATGTTTTATTTGACGCACCCTCTGAGCGGTTCCACTATTCAGCTGCTCTGTTTAACATTTGCCGTAGTTATAACGTAATGGTTTCCGTGCGATATTTATCTTTTCTCGTTAACACCAGTACATGGTGCAAATCGATTCACATGCATTGTCACGTTTGCTCTGCACAATGATGACACTTATGCAAACCCTCGAACCATCTATGTTGTTTATTGAAGTACTTCTGCGGTAAGGGATCATGTTCCGCTACAAAATTAAAGTCCTTCTGACTATCTGACGTGCAGCTAAATGGGATATTTCGGAAGTTGCCAAAAGAAGGCGTCCTTGTAGTCGCAGTAGTACAAATAAGTGACGGCAGAAAACATGCTGGCGTGTTTCGTGTTTCCGTCGTTGAAACAAAGCTCGTTTAAAACGCATAGGCTTCTCTTTGCACAAAGTGACTGTACACAAATCGAGACGAGACATACCAACAAAGTCAAGTTTGAGATCACATTAAAGACGGTTACTGCCGGTTCTACTTATCTGGTGATCACGACATCCTGTTTGCGTCAACTAGTGTCACGAGGAGAAGCGTATTTGTTTGAAGTCGCGTAGAACATCAAATTACACAACTGAACCACGAAGTGGCTGGACTAGTGACCACAACATGAATACTCAAGGTTGGCTCAAAGATCACAACATAAAAGCCACATAATATGATCATGTCATGCAGGGTGTGGCTGAGATATGGTCAGACACTGAAAGTCGATATATCAAAGAGTTTGTTGTCCAAGCGAATTATACGTCAGAACAACTGTAGCCAGGCTGGGCAAGTAGTTGGTGCAACTTGTCATTCGTGACACCTTGCATGATGCTCTGCATCATAGCGCGGCTCTTGCCCCAGCCAACGCTACAGCAGGGCCAGAACGACTAGGAATTCGTGTCTGACCCTCAGTTGAAGAGGTTGTTTGAATAAAGTTCCAGAACATCCAGAAACCCACGTAGAGAGCGGGCACTCGTATAATGACTCATGGAGACTCTTCAGCGACGTGTGAAGAACTAACGGTCGTACAACCGATAGACTTGTTATCTGCCAAATATACTCATATGTGTAGAAATGTTAACGTAACAAATATCCGCTATTGGATTCATTATTTTGCTGCTGCTTGGTAATTATTTGAATTGGGCCTCTCTTACCACGACGTATTCTACGTATCCTCTAGGAGTAATTGTATCCATGACCTATTCTGCGGACTACGAGACTAGGCTTGCTACGATACAGGAAATACATACCCGAAGTTATCAAAAAACCGTGTCCGACGCCATTAAAAGTCGGAATCTAAGCGGTCGATGTTGAGTCTAGGGCTGCGTTTTCTCTGCATCGACCCACTAGCCGCAAACAGGTTCCGCTGGTTGGTGCAGTCGGGTATCAGGTCTGTTTCCATTGATATGGGTTTATGTGGGAGGCGTTTTTTATGTTTTGGCATTTAGAGGTCAGGCCACAGTTTTTCTTACTGTTGCAGCCTTTCAGTGCAGGTGGTGCATAAACATCACCGCGTAACCGATCATAGTTGTTTGTATTCGTCAGGAAGTGGCTGCAATCAGTCAGCAAGGTTGACTTGTTCGAAATATCGAAGCTCTGACGGTTATATAGTGCAAGGCTAGGACATTTTGAAAACGCGTAGGAATCGTTGTAGTGACCTTCCTAAAATTCGGGTAGGCGCATTAATAGTCACTTTGGGCATAAACATTTTGCGGCAGGATTACAAGATTTACACGTTGCGAAATTTGGCCAAAGGTGTTCAACTGTTTACAATCATATAAAACATTACCATAGTCAGCAACGGGAAGTCAGTGTTAGTGACTCTTGTTGCACAGTGGAAAGCGCAGAGCACGTGGCACGAGGGAGTATATAGTCTCGTCTATTTACTAAGTGTATCAAATCATGCGCAGAGAAACCGTCGTTTGTATGTATCACATACAACTCATTTATGTCTGTCTTCGTACTTATTCTTTGGCCGAGGATTCTCGCAGATCCCAATTCCACATCACACGAACGTATAATAAATTTGCAGTTTGTAGCATTTTGTTTTGAGAATGTAATTTTACCAAAACAAAAGTAAATGCATTCAAGTGACAAACTCCGGTGGTTTGTCGGTGTGCTTTCACGTATGTACGTTTAGTTTGCCCGTGCAATCGTGTGAATGTTGGTGGAACACGCTTGTGATTATGACGAAGCTTACAGTGCATGTCAGAAAGATGATGATAGTATATTTTAGGGCGCTTAATGTGATTTTCTGACTGAAGTGTATGTGATGTGCGCTGTCGTTGTTGAAGAGAGCGGTCACAGTGTGGTGATAATATTACAGGCACTGAGCATATGATACGTTGTTGCTGGAATTGGGTGAATCAGCATCAGATGCCATTATCCTAACACATCACATTAACCAGAACAGCCGAAGTAAAGCTATCAATTGGCACACTCTCATTATACGAAATCGGCTGGTTCGGCTTCCGCAGACATACACAGTCTGATTTACTTAAGCAATTAAGTCGAAACCATGAATGCTGCGGCATGCAATTTATTGTGGTACATTAACATTCGCATGTACGTCCATCGGCAAACTACAACAATCTTGAAGTCTACCCAAGAACACACGTTCCGTTCTATACCTAGAATCATGATCTCTCGCGTTGAATTGTGGTTTAACCTTAACAAAACTTATGATTAATTATATTAACGTTGAAATTATTAGTTAATTGGGAAAATGTTATACAAGCATGTTTTACGTCTGCGATAGTCATAAGTCTGATATCGTCCTAAAACTGTATCACTCATGTTGAAAACGTCTAATTGTGCTTGAAATGACCGCGGTAACATCTTTACGATGAATAATGCGATAGTTCATGTCTGTCAGACTCTTTGGCAAGTCACAAACTGGCAAATGAAGTCAATATCAAGTCAACGACCTCCAAGTCAAGTATCGAGTCATCTCTCTGAATTCCATGTCAAGTCCCAAGTCACCAGGGCTCACTATTCGCCAAGTTTGTTGCGGTTTTCTAATTTCTAGCGGAACACTTAGGCGGCCGCGGCCCCGCCACAACACAGCAGTCGCAATAAGTACTTCATAATAATTGCATTTGGTGCGGCCTGTTGTAGCGACATGGTCTCGGTTTTGAACATTTCGAGCCACTAGATTTGTTGGCAAATCACAAAGTAAGTCAAGTATCAAGTCAATGAACTCCAAGTCCACGTTAAGTTTCGAGTCGTCTATCTGAATTCCAAGTCAAGTCGCAAGTCATGAAAATGTGTGACTCGAGTCAGCCCTTGTAACTCGAGTCAGCCTTTGTGACTCGAGTCAACCCTGGTGACTCGAGTCAACCCTTGTGACTCGAGTCATCCCTTGTGACTCGAGTCAGCCCTTGTGACTCAAGTCAACCCTTGTGACTCGAGTCAACCATTGGGTCGAGTCAGCCCTTGTGACTCGAGTCAGCCCTTGTGACTCGAATCAGCCCTTGTGACTCGAGTCGATAAGTCTGCAGCAACATGATTCTTGACGCAACGTCGCTGTGTCAGGTATATACTACACACGTTTCTGTCGAGATATTACCACTTGCGACCCAGAGTGATAGAGATTTGGTATGTTCCAACAAAGGTATTTTCTAAAGTATGGTTTCATCCTGCCAACTTGAAGACATTCAGCCTGGTCGACGCCGGAGTCGCCTGTCTTCGTGTTGTTGGAAAACGCAACGATTGACTAGTGCTAACTGCGGCGCTAGTCAAATTGCAATATTGACACCAAGAAGAAAATGAAGACATCATTGGTCAAGCTAAATCCAGGTTCTGAGTAAAATCTGCCATACATTCAACATGTGTGTCGGTTCGCATACAACACGTAGTTCTGCAATATTCGATTATTCCAGTGCCTAAGGTGTGTTGCAAAACGGAATGATATAAACGACGCGGCGGCTGAACTACTTATTGTGTTTGTTTACGTAAAAATGTGTAATGTGCATTCGAAAGAAACAACGGGATGGGAAAACTCTATAATGCACTGAAAGGATTAAATCAGCAAAGTTTTGTTTTTTAAACATCGTTGGCTTTGCAACTTCGCTACGACACAAATGCGGTCAGAATTTCTGCTTCCTGTTAAGAATGAGAAGCTAATTGAACATCGAAGTGCAGAGCAAACGCTGGCAGTACACAAGTGATTTCCATCACAATTACTACGATTCACGCGGCCGAAGTGAATCAATGAGCAACTACATCAACTTACGGAAACCATCAATTATATTATTTACCATTGCGCAGCAATAACGACGCTTCCGGTCACGCACACACGGCGTCATTTCCGTTGTTTGCTCGCACACAAAGTCACGTGCTTTATCCATAAATTGGCTGCCATTAACTAGTGAACATAGCAATGGTAAGCTTTCATACTAGCGCTGTCGTCATCCAGATGTGCATGGTCTTTCGCTCTCTCGTCTGGTACACCAGATATACGAACCGATGTTTTAACGAGGGTCTGGTGACTTTGTGGTAACGGTTATCGCTCCAATCGTCGAACGACATGGCTTGTTTGCGGATCGATTAGCACCGATGTGTATTCACGTAAGAGCTTCGGCCGTGACACGCGTTGGTGTCGCTTACTTCATTAGTGACCGACAAACAGAAGCAGGAAGGAGAGTGTTCTGCAAACGTTGATTCTGCGTCGTCGGTGTTGGTTCGTGTTTGTTGCCGCTACAGCAGCTGCTCCCACAGCTGCTGTTGCTGCTGGTGCAGACGACGCTGCCCAGAAGTCGTTGCTATATATATATATAGGTTCCCATACAAGCCGCGCACTTTTAGCGAAAAATACTTCTGGCGCGCTAGACTTGGTTGGTACTGATTGTCGGTTGGTTACTCTAGAAGATGCCAAAGTCTTGATTCGGTACCTCGCAATCGCAAGATTATAAATGACAGACAACATGAAGACCTGTTGTTATTAATCACCAGGTAAGGTTATTATTTTGGTTCCATTGTTTTTTCTGTTTAGTTGCAGAACATAGTAATAATTTCTATTGTTACCTGAGTTTGTAATTCTACAATAGATGTATGCTACTGTTACATTTCATTGAGAACAAATATACCTGATTGTAGTGGTAGTTGCTGATTTTAATAAATTTTGCCATTATCAAAACCGCGTAACTCAAAAACGTGCAACTTTTTTCAAAAGATGTACATTTTGGCATGGTTATCTAACTGGTCCTAAAATAATATATGATGATCTGTTTATAATGTCATATAATCTCTGGTTATTTACCGCATGATCACATAACAGTTTTATTACATTACGTACTGTTTGCATAAAACTGCAATCTGAAGGAAAGTTAACACTGCCAATGTTATTTCCATTGAACATTTAGGCCTACCTTGCTGGAAGTAACTAAACGTGTGCCAAACAAACTCATAATATTCCGCATCCAATAGCGTGACTCATCGTTTTAAATTTCTTTACTAAAACGGTAGTCAGTCACAAATTATGATGTTTGGAGAGTAAGTTTACAGAATGCAATTAACAGTTTTGTTCTTCTTAAATATCTGCAATTAATAATATTTGGTGACTTTCCTAAATTCAGATCTAGACGAAATAGAAGCAAGTTTAAAATAGACCGACTGGCCAAAGCATTTCAGGTTCTAAGTCTACAACTGGTTCCTTTGAGATCCATCAGAACTTTGCCATTCGTTAGAGCCGGTTTATTGTTTGATATGTTTTTGCATTACGGTTTCCGTGTGACCCGTCGTTTTTTTCCATTTTTATTTTCTTCGTGCATGTTCTTCTCCATTGGCGACTGTAGTTCTTTGATACAGTAATATCACTGTGTTAGGTTCGTTCGTAACCCATAATAATAATGTGCTTAATAGTAATAATTAATAATACGAATTAATATGTCCGTTCCTATACGAACCGTCTTGGTATGGACCACATTTTAAATATCAGTATTATTGTTTTAACGACGCGTGTTATCTGGTTTATAGGCTATGCTGTACGGTACAGCGTGATTCTGTTTGAATACAGACATACGTGTAGCAACGCAACGTACAGTTGAATACATGTTGCATTTTGTGGTACGTTTGGTTTTTTATATTAATTCTACCAACCCAGACACTAATCGATTTCAGATGATTGCAGGGTGATACCAATCAACCTAATGATTTCCAAATTACAGTCTATGTTGTATTACGAAAAATGGCGCCTAGAATGCGATACCAGAATATGTTATCGCAGATAATTTGCTTGCGGCCTATGGTATTTATAACTAGGAATATGTCGGCGTGTCCCTTCGTGAAATGCGAACGTCGAAGAACGCGTGTGGCTGACTTGCATTTAATAGCGCAACATTAATATAATTGCACAAAAACGGACGCCGGATTTAATAACTTTGTTATCACCACTGGGGAGTTTGCCGTTGTTACAGTGTCTCCCAGCTACGTCGTCCAGGGTTTATGCTATCTCGTCAGTCGTGGAGAAATGTGTCATTGCCACCAGCATGCAGGAAATGTCAATTACTGGGATGCAATAGTCTCAATTAAATTTTTTCAAACGTTCGTGACATCAGTAGTTGTAGGTTCTTTGGCTTTTCTTACGGTCCTCTTTACCATCATCTAGAAAACTACACCGCTTTCAATCAATGCACGGACGCATGCAACCACGCACACACGAATGCACGAACGCACGCACGCACGCTCGTGTGTGTGTGGATGTGTGCATGGGTGTGTTGAGACTTGGCGTAGTCCTAGCTATTTTTAGCCACACACGTATATTTGTATTTTGCCTGAGGTGTGTACGAGTCGTGTTGTTCATTACGTCGTTGGTCGTCGAGTTACTTCCCTAACGGCAGCATGAGATTAAATAGCCCGACGCATGAATCCCTTTCTTGCTTTAAAATAGCATCTCATTTCCTTTCGAGTATCTGCCAATTCTAAAAAAATCGTGTTCGTATTCACATAACCTCCACAATTTTTTTTCTAATTTTCTTCGCTGCCGTTATTCCTCATTTGCATCATATTCCGACTGCTAAACATATATCCGGTTACGTCTGTGACATTGATTAGAGCATGCCTGGTTCCAACATAACAGGACGAGACAAATATACACTTTCCTCTGCGTGTGTGTATATGCATGCATGCATGCATGCATGCATGCATGCATACATGAATGTATGTATGTATGTATGTATGTATGTATGTATGTATGTATGTATGTATGTATGTATGTATGTATGTATGTATGTATGTATGCATGCATGTATGTACGTATGTATGCATGCATGTATGTATGCATGCTTAGCGTAACCGTAGCTATGCATACCCGTACGGAAAAAAATTATGCATTTAGTGAGAGGCGTGCACGTGTCGTGTCGTGCGCTACGTCGGTGATCTCTCCTTAAAGCGAAAAAAGGTCGTGGTTTTTGGCCTACATGGCCTTTTCGGCCTATGCACCTTTAAGAGTTACTAAAGCATAACCATTCGTAACTAAGAATATCACACCAGTGGTTTACTTTGAAACCCTTGTTGAACATACATCTTAATGTCATGGGCCGCGCCATACTGTTCGATAACCCTACGTTTCGAGTGTTCTGGCAATATTCGCTCGCCAAATGAAAATATATATTTATACACCTATTCCTGTGCTTGCCAATAGGATATGGCCATGCTATTTGCCTCCCAACTTTTAGATGAATAGCCGCAAACCCATGACTTTTTTCGCTTTTGTGGGTGTGTCAAATCGAAGATAGTCAACGCGCACGTACCCGTCGAACCGTAGCAGCCCACGGCCGGTGGTCATAATGATAGCCTATCGTCGTTCAGCAGATACGAGTTTACCGTATCAGATTCTGCTGAACGCTCCGTCGTCATAACAAGATTGCTTTCTCCCTCAATTGAAGTCGACATGAATGAGGAGAGAGGGAAGACCGCGTAGTCTCATGGGTCGATACGGAAGCAGGTCTTGTGGAAACAGAATTCAACTGATATGAACTTTACTCGTAACAGGTGAGAGACGGAGAGCCGAACTGTGTTGTGCAACACCAGGATTAACTTTGACATCTTGGGTCACACAAATGTCACGAATATAAAGAGAGCTCGTGTTGGATCATCAGCTATACCCCCCCCCCCCCCCCCCCGACGACTAGCGGAACTGCCTGTTACATGTTGCTGGATGCTGCCAGGCAATGCCCCTTAGATTTGTATCTAATATCTGCATGAAATATATATAGCAATATATATAACAATATCTGAATGAAATGTATATATAGCAATATATATATAACAATATCTGAATGAAATATTGTGGACGTATTCGGGTTTGTGTTTGTTCAACTTCGTGGTGACACATATTACCCAACAGCTTCGCCTTGGGCGTCAAATAGTCCTTTCATTTGCTGTATCAAACCCGTACCTTTCTGTTTTGTTTGGATTTGTTTGTCTTTCCTCATTTATGTCATTCTGGCCGCTCTCTTTGTTTTTACACTTCTCCGTGTACAACTTACGTAACTATGTAACTCCCGTTTGAAAGAAAGTAAAAGAAAAAAGTAAAAGTAAGAATGTGCGAAGGAATGACTCTTTTACTAGGCATACTTGGAGGGGAAACTTGAGGAATCGTTATAAACAGATCACACACTTCAGAGCAATCATTTTAAACTGCCCAGCACACTTAGCTTTGAAGGTTCATGTAGGCAAACGTTGCTGCCCCTCCCCCAATGTCTGGCTCTTTCTTGCTTACTTTCTTTTATTTCTTATGAATAATCAGACGTTGATTTGTGGTGTAATGAGCCGGACCCTACTTCTCCTCCAGAGTGCCTTCATTTCTGCAGGGATGCAACTGAACGTCTGGCTCTTGTAGTAGAGGATTATGCAAACACAGGCACCCTGGCGTATCTGCCCGGTATTGCCTATAACCGGGAATGTAAAATGTATTATCAGACAACAGTACGTGAGCTGGCTATTAATTCAGTCATTGTAAATCAGACCCTAGCTTGTGAGCTCCACCTCCTAAATTCCGGAAGACAGAGACAAGAGAAAAGTGCCTGGCTGGCATCCTGGAGGATTATGCAAATAGAAACGTGATTCTGTATGTGTGTCATAGACAACGGATTGTGACATGATTCTATGTGTGTCATAGACAACAGAGTGTGACATGATTATGTATGTGTGTCATAGACAACAGAGTGTGACATGATTCTGTATGTGTGTCATAGACAACAGAGTGTGACATGATTATGTATTTGTGTCATAGACAACGGATTGTGACATGATTCTGTATGTGTGTCATAGACAACAGAGTGTGACATGATTCTGTATGTGTGTCATAGACAACAGAGTGTGACATGATTCTGTATGTGTGTCATAGACAACGGAGTGTGACATGATTATGTATGTGTGTCATAGACAACGGATTGTGACATGATTCTGTATGTGTGTCATAGACAACAGAGTGTGACATGATTATGTATTTGTGTCGTAGACAACGGATTGTGACATGATTCTGTATTTGTGTCATAGACAACAGAGTGTGACATGATTATGTATTTGTGTCATAGACAACGGATTGTGACATGATTCTGTATTTGTGTCATAGACAACAGAGTGTGACATGATTATGTATTTGTGTCATAGACAACGGATTGTGACATGATTCTGTATTTGTGTCATAGACAACAGAGTGTGACATGATTATGTATTTGTGTCATAGACAACAGATTGTGACATGATTCTGCATTTGTGTCATAGACAACGGATTGTGACGTGATTATGTATGTGTGTCATAGACAACGGATTGTGACATGATTCTGTATTTGTGTCATAGACAACAGAGTGTGACATGATTCTGTATTTGTGTCATAGACAGTGTAACATGAATAGTTAAATTTATAAGGAACAAAATTATTTTAAAGGAATAATAAAATATTACATAGTTCAAGTAGTGGACATGGAATAATTAATGCACAACTTAAGTGACGTTGTAATAAACATGTTATTTGCAAACAATATATATGTTTTGTATTCAACATTTTATTCACATGTCGACATTTCAATTGCACAGTCAGCAGTTTACACCAGACTGAATATTTTGCTTTTTGGACCACCAAATTGCAATGTGGCGCACTGCTTCTTTACCTCTCTTATTCCTTCCTGGTTTCAAGTCCCACTGCTGTCGCTTCGAACCTTTGGCAAGTTTGATCACCCCACGTTGCCACAGTTCACTCAGCTGTATAAATGAGTACCTGGCAATACAGACAGTGGTGGATATTTGAACGAATAGTCTTCGCGCAGTAATTGCAGCGTGGCTGAATGCTTCCCAAAGAAGTTGAAATGGCCTTGGACTGAACAGGTCTGCCGGGGGTGAAGTGTAAAGCGCTTTGAGCGGTCATGAGGACTGGGTACCTCGCTATACAAGAACGTACCTGTTTTATATCTTGGACGATTTTCCTGCCCAGTACAATATTCCGTCCTGTCAGAATGATTGTCCTCAGGTGTGCGAGGAATTCTTATGAATTATTTATAATATTATTTTCATCGGCGGTTATGTAATCACGCGTAAACCGAGATGTCTAACAACAAAGACAACATGTACTGTTGGTTAAACAGAGACACACACACACACTGCATATAAGACAGATGAAACGTTGCAAAAAGGTTGATTGTGAATCAACCTGTATTTACCATTTAAAAGATAGTTGCTTTAGGAGATCTCAGAAGATCTCTAGAGACAGAATGGTAGACAACAAGACTTCGCGACTGAGATTGATCAGAAGGGAACCGCCTCGTCTTTAGAGAGATGGAGAGGGAAACGGGCCATCATGAATATGTAATGAGAAATACGGGCCATCCATGTTATCTTTTGAGGTAGTCTGGTCAACAAGAATGTGCATTTACAGCAGAAACGAGGGAATTTATTTAACATGGAAGATTGGTCAAGCAAATAGCTTGAAAACACGGACCAGCAATAATACGTCATAAGAGACGGGCCTCTTGAGAGAAACGACTATTGCAGGAGAAGTTACGAGATATTCAGGTTGATAAGAATATATTATGTTGGTTATTTCTGTCAAACAACAATTTAGCTCCTGTGATTCACACAGCTTTGTCCGTTGTGACTGAGAGATAAACTATTTATCACAGCGTTGCTGTGACAACGGTTAATAAAGCTTTTTTCACGCATGCACAAAAACATCGTCCATTAAATTTACAACTTAGTGTATCCGTCTCGGTGCAACAGGTACACAAGTATTGGCTCGGCAGTACTATCTTTCGCATGGTTCAACTGGTATTATGTGTACATAGGCTATCATTCGTATTGCAGCGGACAAGGGAACTGTATGAGGCACGCCAAAGCAATCCAATTCAGTGTGTGCATGCCAGTTGTCAGTACCACAGTATTTGAAACGATGTAAAAGGATTTTCCTAAAACACCTTCCAGGTGTTTAATTAGCCCTGGGTAGATATGTGTTTGTTCAGTTAAAAAATATCAAAATATTAGGATATTTAGCATTTACACAGTTCGCAGTATTTTGGTACAATCATTGGCCGCTGTAAAATACGTTCTCGTAGATGTTGTTAGTTGCCTATGCAATTCTACCTCGTGACATTTATTTTTGCTATCTATCGTAAAGTTGATGCAGTTAGGCAATAATACACTGTTTGTTGATGTCACGAGATTGTTACCAGCCAGATACAATTTTAACATACTTTTTCACTTCCTACATTTGTAGACATGCAACAAAGCAACACGCAAAGCCTTCCTAACAATCGCGTGTTTATGCCAACTAACGTGCTCGGTCGCGTTCGAAATGATTCAAACGTCAGCTGGATTCTCAGAACGAGTGGTGTGTTTTATCGGCATGGATATATCCATCCAGATAACACACTGCTGCTTCGTTCTGAGAATCCTGTTTTAGGTATACGTTTGTTAACGTCGAGTACGTTTAGTCGTTCTATGATCTTAGCTAACCCCTCTCAATTCTGGACAAGGATATGGGGTTCATTAATCTGGAGATAGCGTGTGGCACGGTTCGCGAGAAATGGTAATTATAACGTTATGTTGGGTGTGGAATATCAGACGACCAGTATTGGTGGTAGCTTTACCCCAGACTTCGGTTACAAGAGAAGAGCAACAACAGCAACGAAGTGTCTTTCACATGACAGCAACGAAGTGTCTTTCACATGACAGCAACGAAGTGTCTTTCACATGACAAAACCATTTCTTATTGACATGTATTTTATGAAAATATTTGAAGACGGACACCGTAACGTGCACAATGATGTTCAAATCTTTTAGTTTTAAACGTGACTCAGAAAGACAAGTCCTTTGTGTTGAGTGATATGTTGGATTAAATTATATATTGACGATACAACCAATTCAAGATATTTAATGGTTGTAGCTTCTGTGGTTTTGAAATGATATAACTTATGCGGCTACTGTTGTTTAGTATTGTGGAAGTGTACACATGGCGTTTAGTGGTCCTAATATCCATACTACGCCATATAAAAACATATTTGTTTGAACGCTCATTCAAGCGTAATTACCCAAACAGTGCATTGATGATGTTTCGTCAAAATGTAATATTATGTTCATTAACATACAGGTATATTGTTGCCGTGTTTACTGTTGTAACGCTGACGTATTCAATGGTCTACTGGGTCGGTAATAACTAGAACAGTGATACGTCTAGTCTGCGTTGGCTGATCTCAATTAATGAGCACGTATTTATTGTCAACGTCCATTTTACGTTTACGTTTCTGTTAGCCAATGTGTCATGCTGGTTTAGGCGTTATGTGGCACCACATGCATTTGGACGGTGGATGAGTGTTATTTTATGCCGTAAATGTTGACATATTGGTCATTCTGCTCCAAAATAGCTGAATAAATGGTTTAGTAGGCACTAGGTGCGGCGTCCCAATCAGTCCGTCTGATCGGTGGATTCTCCCGCGGACTCTCCCCCCACGCGCTCCCCGCACAGTCGCGACTTCTGGCGTAATTCTGCCCGCACGAATCAGCACATTCTGATTAGCGACGAACGAATGATGGCTATTATTTATCCGTTTTCACATGCAGATGCTGGTTAAATTACAGGCGGACGCGGGTTGGTCGCGTCGTATTGGTAGCATACATGTTACAAGGAGTCAGTATTGAGTAAAATGATATGGAGTCGACGGGAGCGAGACACGAAGAAACGCCTGCGGTGCTGCCTAAATGCTTGCGGTACTGCAGAAGGGCCAGCAGAGGTGCAGAAACAAATGGTAGCGGTGCTGCAAAAACGCCTGCAGTGCTGCAGAAATTCCAGGAACTGCAAAAACGCCTGCGGTATTGCAGAAACGCCTGCGGTATTACAGATACGCCTGCGGTATTGCAGAAACGCCTGTGGTGCTGCTAAATCGGCTTCGGTGCTACAGTAGGCAGAGTGTGACAGTCACATAGGTTTCTGAAGGTCTGAAGGCTTAATTTAACAATCCTACCTTCTACCTTCATCCCTTGACTGGGACGGTCGTATACAACTTTTCCCAAAAATTATTGGTTGGACTGAAGCCCTACCTGCCCAGTTGCTTACTATGTCAACTGTTCTTACCGGCTGACCGTGTACACTAGCGACGCGTAGCGGGGAATTTAGAACCAGCAAGAGGTTTGAGCCCTGGCAAATCGCTCTGCTTCTGCCTGCCGGGTATGTTGCATTATTTTGGATAATATCTCTCTTCCTAAGTTCACTTTAATATCGCAAATGAATATAGCAAAAGCAAAAATAGTAATCCGCTCTGTGTATTGGTGTTTGTTAGCTGAGAAATACAACTGAAGTCCTGATATTGATCTACTTGTTTTATGTGCGCGAGGTGTGTGCGTACGTAAAATTAAACACAATTGTGGAAATTAGCGAATTTTTTTATAGGCGTGTTCTTACGTTCTGTTTCTTACGAGGTGTTCCGGTAACCAGTGGACGTCCCTGAGCATCACATTGCACGCGGACGTGCAAGACGTGCAAGACAGCCCGGCTTCTCATTCACATAGTATTCTAATCATGTTTCACTCAAATATCTGCTTGACCCATTCTCCATTAATTTCTGTAATCAGGAATAACAATTGTAATTTTAAGCAACACATTTCTCTAACTTATCTTTGTTGGTTTATGCCAACCATGACCTTGTCGTGTTGTCCGGTATTTTACTCTTTCCGCCACCCAAACTATTCCACAGCTCGCGATAGCTGTTCAATTAACTGTTGCAATTCCACATTACACATTAGTCCTATCAGTGATATTACAAAACGTCAACGAGGTAACTCTGTTTGGCTATGGTTAGTGAGTGACTCTATGGCAGTGAGTGACTCTATGGCAGTGAGTGACTCTATGGCAGTGGGTGACTCTATGGCAGTGAGTGACTCTATGGCAGTGAGTGACTCTATGGCAGTGAGTGACTCTCGAGCTGTTTGTTTCTCTCACTCAAGCAGTACCACAAACTCTACATTGGCTCCGAGTCCGATATCGCATAATGTTCAAGATCTGCAAAAAAATCATGTAAGCAACCGACATATTTGTACTCCTGCAAGAACGCCAAGGCAGTTTCAATCAATGTTCTAATCAGCATTTCTCCAGAAATAAACTTTATCGGTTTCCTCGTCAACAGCGTGGGTACAGTTCCTTCTCCGTTAACAGGAAATAACGTGGCTTTCCAGCTTCGTCTAAAAATATCTAAATTACCTCGTTTTTCCACCTCCGCTCCTCCGCGCACCCATCCAACGGCTCATCGACTTGGAAATACACATTAATTATCGGATCTGCCCAACACCCTGTTCTTGACGTGCTGTAGAACCCGGGTTCCCAAGATTTTTCGCTGCTTCATAAGTTTAAAGGATAAAAAAATCATGGTTTTGGGCCCATGCATGTAACTACAGTCAAGAATATCGCGCCAGTGGTTTACTAGAGAACACTTTGAACACACAGCATCTTCTGCCAGGCGCTTTTCGTCGTCCTAATCGACATGTCAGCCGCCATGAAAACTGAGATTTCACTAGAATCTCCCACTTTTAGAACACATTCTAAGTAAATCACTCGTGTGATATTCTTTATCATAGTTGCAAATTGTTAGTTCTCTTAGGTCGTAGCTCTAAAACGGACAAGGACAACATGGTGACAACATCACTTGTCCATTACCTTGTTTTCTCAGGAGTTTATTATCTCAGCGCGTAAGCCTTTGATTGTGTGACGTAATGTCCTATTCACAACAACAGGAAGTACTGCGTCAGCTCAGTTATGTCTTCTATTACAGTAATCACACCGCAATGTCCGTGAATTGCGGCTACAGCAATAACGTTTCATGTTACGATACAGTATTTACGTAAGACCATTCATAGCAACTTGACGTTTTGTGCAATGTTTTCTGCTGTATTTTGCTGTTCTTCCCAATGATATTTTCTAGGGTTTTTTCCGACAGAAGACAAAGCATCATGAACAGTATGTTTATACGTGTAAGACAACATTAATCGTTCTACTAAATGTCACACATTACCTTTTTATTAATAACGCGAAACACCACCCTAGATTATGTGGAGCAGTTTAATCCATACAAGGCATATCCACCATAAGGCAGAGTCACTCAGTATTCCGCCATTTTAAATCCGCGTGATCACCCGTCAAAAAAACACCCGTCAACATGGCTATCTATGCCTACATGCCTGCGAGTACATGTCAGTAATCTTATATATGCATATATGCGTGAACGTTCCGGTGCCGTGGGATTTACTTTTACGCGTGAGCCGCCGCCCCCCCCCCCCCGCTAACACATGTGGAAGCCTCCAGGTGGCGGTAGTGTTTAACTACTATTTATCCGGGAGGAGTTTTTCTTTGACCTGGTCTGATGCAATATGTTGGCATAATATGTCGTTATAGATACAATACAAATTCCACTCAGGATATAATGATCTGGATAAATCTGCAAACCTTTCATCAATCACGTCTATAATTATACATTTAAAACAGCTTGGTTCTCAGTGCACTGAAGGATGTTGACTTGATGTATTGATCGAGTAATTGAGTGACCGACGAGTGAGGCAAACTATGTCTACGTTTGCAGACACAGAACAGTGAGAGGTCAACTACTTCGCTACTTCGAAAAAAAATTTCCCCAACGATAAATTAGCAGGTGCGCCTCCTATCAATTTCCAAACCTACAAACTCTTGTCGCGGAGTCCGTAGCCATGACTACTGAGTGGCTTTCACGTGATACCGTGACATCAACCGGTGCCTATCATTACGATGGTTGTGTCAGCATTTTCCGATGTATTTCGGAATATATGGTTCGACGTTTCTTAGAAACATTACGCAATATCGTCTTGGGAAAATGTTTTAAGAAACCCCGAAGACCGGAATCATCTTTTTAATCTGCATGAAAATGATTTGCATTGCAGTTAGCAGACGTTATTGATAAGACTAATACAGTAGGCAGCTTGGCACGGAATAACAAGTTCGCGTGGTGTTCTTGTCACGAGACCAGGTGATAGATGCCATTAGTCGAGATGTATGCTGTCCCGAGATAATATTTATTCCGTGACATGGCCACTGAACCATTAATCATCCTGCTAATGGGAACTTGGAGTAATGTCACGTGTATACCGCACAAAGTTAATGATAGTACTTGTGAGTTGCATTAATTTAAGTTAACTGGTGCGTCTGGGCTATGTTCACCCATACGTCGACATTTACCTTCGATCGTGGGATGGTAATAAAACTATCGAAGAAAACGTGTTTTGTGCGTTTGCGACACACATTGCCAACTCAATATTTGTTTACAGCTGCGACTGTTGGATAACAGAAAGTGTATAATCTATTCAGTACTGACTA
>OY759270.1:31252169-31447288 GCA_963662155.1 Lamellibrachia columna
CTGGATATTAGCATAGCGCGTAATTAGGCTGACCGGGAAGCGTTCAAAGCATCCCATTGGTTAGCGGCGCCCGCGGAAACAATTTGCGGGAAGATAGTAGAGGCGCAGGTTTGCAAATTACTTTTCTGCACTGCGCCAGACGAACGACTTTGATTTTGAGAAAAGAATGTTGATTCCCACCCTCCATCCCCGGTATATTTGTTTTACTGTCAGTTATGTTATACATTTGACAGTGCTATCACCCACTATGGTGCATTGCATTTCAATTGCAATATAGCAGACTAGCGGCTTTATGCTCGTGCAGTCTTCAAGTGTATATATTCCCCTTACACAGGCTGAACATTGTACAACAGCAGAACTGTTTGTTTGATCAGGGGCAAGGTAGGGATTACTTACACCCCACTTTGATATGTAGTGACAATGGTTTTTTGGTCACACATTTTTTAAACCAGTTTGTCTTCTACACTGATGTAGTTATCCAGACTATTTAATTCTGACTGTGCACCCTATGCTAAAGGCATTTAATGCGGTGTGCACAGTGACAATTACGTTGAAATACAACCTCCACAATAAATTGGACGAATTGCCCATTTTCAACCTACATAGGAGTTGTTTTTTTCCACACAAACTAAGAAAGGGTTGCATGTCCCCGTTACTAACCAAATACACCGGGGATTCATGGGTAATGGAACTGCTTAGGCACACGAAATGGTGATGCCACCTAGTGGGCCTTCTTTGAGTCGATTCACCAACACCCGCGTCTCTCTGGTTGCCCGTGCAATGGTCTGTTCCAGGCGATGGTGTTAGCGTCATCTGTTCCCCTGCTCATTGTACAAATATCATTCAGAAGCCACTCCTTGGATATTGGTAAATTATCTACTGAACGTGTAAATGTCCTCAGTATCAGTATGTTTAAAAACAAAAATGTACAGATACCTGACAAAGGCTGCCCGCACATAAGCTATAAGTTGTTAACTCTCGATAAGTCAATATCTTCCATGTCCACTAGTCATCGTTAAATATTATTCAATGTAAACAAAGGTAGAGGTACGGTTCATATCATAGCGCTTGGAAAACTGTAAGCGCTTTCCACTTCGTCTCACGGCACACCTGTTTATTCAAACACTATCCCCTACATATATATATATATATATATATATATATATATATATATATATATATATATATATATATATATATATATATATATATATATATATATATATACATATATACATATATACATATATACATACATATATATATATATATATATATATATATATATATATATATATATATATATATATATATATATATATATATATATATATATATATATATATATATATATATATATATATATATATATACACATATATGTTGTTGCGGCAACAGAGAAAGCCCTTGTTCCAATGTTAGTTTCAATTCTAGGAAGAAAAAAAGGTAGGACAAACTATATGGTCGAAGTAGCTACTGCACGTAAGCAAATTACTCCGAACTCCGATTGATGCTTTGGAAGTGACAAAAATAATTCTCTGGCACAACATAACTACTTTCTTCCATCGAGGTCCATTTGCTCTATGGAGAGTTTCCTGCACTCGTAACCGTGTGGCCAAACAACCAGGAAACAGCCCGCCGCTAAAACACGAAAGCACTTATCTCGGTTCCATCCAATTCGACGCGGCATTGCAAATATCTGTTATTTTCTCTACATTCTCGTCACAATCTGACACTTAGATTGGTGCAGCGACGTCGGAGTGGATTTGTACAAGTAGGGTCATTCCAAGAACGGCGATCACGAGCTTGCTATTAAACCGGTTTAGGCGCTCGCATCTTCTGTACGCGCATGTGCATCAGCCCGGTGTGCACGTACATAATCCTGCACGTGAGTAGTATGCGTGCACGTGTAGACATGTTTGTCCAACAAACACAATCACAGCGCACTTGGTGGTGCAAATTTCCCAACAGTGGCGCCACTCGGAATATATCACCACTGCCACAACTTGATTATAAATTAAAAATGGATAGTAGTTGTAGTAGTAGTAAAAGCTTTATTTCACGATTGTGACCATGTCGCGTTTATCGCGTGATTTTCAATGGGCCATCAATCACATCCACTCTTACATACACAGTTGTAAACGAAGGTAAAACATACACGTCAGAACAATATATAAACAAACTAAAACATAAATAAATACATACGTAAAACATGTCATTACAATAATAAAAAATAATTATATATATATATATATATATATATATATATATATATATATATATATATATATATATATATATATATATATTCGTTTATAATTTATATATATATATATATATATATTCGTTTATAATTTATATATATATATATATATATATATATATATATATATATATATATATATAAATTATAAACGAATATATATATATATATATAAATATATATATATATATATATATATATATATATATATATATATATATATATATATATATATATATATATATATATATATATATATATATATATATATATATATATATATATATATATATATATATATATATATATATATATATATATATATATATATATATATATAAATTATAAACGAATATATAAGTAAATATATTAATGAGTTAAAGTCATAAGTTTACAATTTACGATTTTTTTTTATTCTTAGAAATTTTAAATAAATATATCAATAAATTATCCATAAATATATCAATAAATTAATTAATTGAATTAAAACCATTGAGTAAAAGCCATTTACAATTTCTGAAACATCAACATTCATACAGGCCTGTCAAGTTCTAAATTTTCACAATTCTATAGATCTATCGTGACATGTTTCAAAAACAGCGTTTTAAAACATTCTACAGATTTCTAATTTCTAATATGTACTTGGATATTGTCCCACAGTTTCCCTCCTCTGAATGCAAATGTACACTGACCTACAGTTGCGGTGTGGTATAAAGAAAGGTTGCCAGGGCAACGCCATTGTTGTTTACAGCTTGCTACGTCATGGCAACTGTGCTCTTAACGTAACGTAACTTCCAAAAACGCTATTGTGTTGACGCATGTTTAATACAAACACTATCCACAATTGTAGGCAATTGTTTGCACATCAAATGTAAGTTGTGGCAGTGGTGAAATCGTAGGTGGCGACACTGGTGGCGAGTTTGTCCGTGATGTTCCCCGTTACATGTAAAACGTTATTAAAAACATGCTGCGTATCAGATTCGGCATTACATCATTACATCATTACATCATTACAACATTACATCATTACATCAGTGTAATTGTAATCTTATTATTATTACTGATATATCAATTTACACTGTTTATTGACTGCAGTTTTCATTTCAACGCATCCAAAACAGAAACGTTCACGCGCCCGTTCAAGATTAATGTGACGTGTCAGTTTGTTTGTCATATTCTCTTAAAGGCGCCTCCTCAATTCGATTTTTTCGCTAGTCTCACGTCAGATTCATTTTGTGAAAAATCAAGCCGACCTAGTATCCACTGCAACATGGTAGCCCGTTTGTGCAACTTTTA
Organism: Lamellibrachia columna; assembly: GCA_963662155.1. Taxonomy (NCBI): domain Eukaryota; kingdom Metazoa; phylum Annelida; class Polychaeta; order Sabellida; family Siboglinidae; genus Lamellibrachia; species Lamellibrachia columna. The sequence goes on from OY759270.1 coordinate 31,255,729, forward strand.
TATATAGTTTGTGAGAAATAATCAGACAAACTATACAAATTACTTAATGTTTGATCAAACATTGACTCAAGTAAAAATGGATACGCTGAAAACTCACGAATTTAACCCAAGGTAAAATTTCGTAGCTTTGTCATGTGATCGGCGAGAGGATGGAAGTCACGCCCATTATCGGCATTGACCCGCAAAGTGTTCACCAATTTGGATATCCATTATTTTGAGCCTTATCAGTCTAACTACTGAAGTCAATTCTTTTGATCATTTGAACAAAAACAAATTACTCACGCACTACATATTTGGTCATCAACGAATCAGATTTGCGATAGGCTAAATCAGTTGAGGATGGAGTTTTAAGAAATAAATTTTGTTGATCATATTCTTTCCTAAATAGGCCTACTAATGAACGTCGTTCCAATTTCTAAATGCAACTCTTTTCTGAATTTCTTGAATACGCTTGCTGCCAAATAATACAATATTGTTCAAATAATCGAACGAACCTACGTTTTAATATTCTCGCCTTGAACGGAATTAGTTACAGCTGGGTGTTGGTTGCGGTTCACAAATATTACCATATATATATTATCTTCTTGTAATTCGTGTATGGACCTTTTCACTTTACGTCGCGGCGGCGTCCAGTATTTTCTCCAATATCAGGCTTGAGTGCAATATGATAAGAATAATGACTATTATGTTTTTCCCCGCTACTGCTGCCTCCTAATGTCCGTCGGGAAGATTTCCTCATGTCAGGAACACCACTTCCCTGTCGTACACGTTTACTTTACGTCCGTTCACTTACATAGCTGCCAATATATATATATATATATATATATATATATATATATATATATATATCTCATTCGTATAATGTACATATTACATATGAACCCGAGGCTTTTCACGGCAGTTTTTTTTAACACGTGTTTATGTTTCACTTCTACACATCCACATATCCAACCATCAACCCACTCCTACACATCCAACCTACCCATCAACCCAATCCTACACATCCACCCATCTACCCATCAACCCACTCCTACACATCAACCCATTAACCCAACACTACACATCCAACCATCAACCCACTCCTACACATCCACCCATCTACCCATCAACCCACTCCTACACATCCAACCATCTACCCATCAACCCAATCCTACACATCCAACCATCCACCCATCAACACACTCCTACACATCCAACCATCTACCCATCAACCCAATCCTACACATCCACCCATCAAACACTCCTACACACCCACCCATCAACCCAATACTACACATCCACCCATCAACCCATCAACTCAATACTACACATCGAATCATCCACCCATCAACCCACTGTTACAGATAAGTACATCCAACCATCAACCCAATCCTACACATTATACCCATCTAACCATCCACCCATCAATCTATTTCTACACAGTGCACACCCTTAAGCCCGCCACGCACATAGCGATTCTTCAGTTGTCAACATGTTGGCAACTCAAATGTACTCGTTATGTGTAAGTTCTCCACCAACAGTTGGCAACACTTTTTGTGGACATCTGGCATCTAAAAAATTGGTCGGCCGACGGTCGGCCGACGGTCGGTTGACGGTCGGCCGACAGGCTGTTGTAGGCAGACAAACTGTTGACGACTTAAAGTCGTGACGTGTATGGCGGGCTTTATATTCCTCGTCTACTCATCAACCTAGTAACCTAAAAAGACACCAGTGCATCCATCAGTCCAGTCATTCTCCAACAACGTAATCACTGTGCAACAGATACATCAATCAGCTCAGTCATACACATCTACACATCCATTTACCAACTCATGCACACACTCGCACCACCACACACGCGCGCACCAGCATATGTTAAGATAAGTCGATATCTTTCCTCCGAGGCTGACTTGGAAAAATGTGAGGCTTACTTTCAAGATAGCAGTTATCGCGAGATAACATTGCGTGCATACCGGGTGAAGCCCGCCTTCGTTCTACGCCGATACCACTAGTTGTCGTCGCGGTGACGGTCGAGACCAAAAATATCACCAGAAATCACTTTCTGATAAATCGCGGTGTTTTTCTCCCCGCAGTGTGACTTTCCGCCCACACCGCCGTTCAGATGAGGGGCCATATCATTAATTTACTCCCGAGTTCATGTCATGCCAATAAAGTGCCCTTGATTTTGAGACGAGACCCATTTTCGAGGATGTTTCGCCACCTGAATTTTTTATGAACATGGAAAACGGCGCATTTGCATACTACAACGCTTCTGCTGCGTACAGGCATACCTGTCTAGTTGCTAGTTGGAAGTACAAACACGTTGCAATGACGTAAGGATCCCCTGTGTACAGAAGACAGGATCCGATTTGTTTGGGCGATAAACGACGGGAATTTTTTTTTTAAATTGCATTGGTTTTAATCGGGATGCAATAAATATATAAAGCCCGATAAACAGGGTTCTAAGGTAGCACCGGCCCCGTGGCTGGTTGCTCTGTCAGGTGGCCAGCCCGTGTGGCAGATGGCCTTTACAGCCCTACGGTATCGTAATGTTGAAAACGTTTTGACCACATTTTTGTATCTAAATCAGTAATACAAATTTCAATAAATCTCATACTGAATTCTTATATAGCAGCCGAACCGCTCCATTGGTGACCGTGTCGGCGATGTTTTTGTCCGAGCTAAGCTATCAGCCATACATAGCGGTTACACTGCCACCTGGTGAGTCGCAAAGAGTTCTTTACTTTGGTTTTGATTAAGAAGCGGGTAGTGATGAAGATACATTAGTATATATGGCCTTGGGGCAAGTTTGAACAGATGAGTACTGACTATGCTGACGAAATGGACAGTTATTAATAGTGACCGCTGTGACCATGTTATACAGTATAATGTTGCTGACTCAGATAATTCTTCCTTTTGTTTTTGATGAAAATAAAAGATCTTATTACGGTTCTCGTGGCTTCTATTTAGTAATTAACAATTTCCCGGTACATCATCAAAGCTGGTAGAATATTGGTAGGACTGGTAGATTTTTAAGCTTACCAGCTCGATCGGGCTGATGGACAAACAATTGTAGTTTTCATCCCTGCTGATAAGGTTAGCAAGAAAACTTAAGCGTTATTGCCGTTATCTCCTCTGTTGCATCCTTGCGAAGATTAATCTGACTAAGGAATTAGGGGGTAAATGACAAGTGTCACGTAAGTTCATTCGAGTTCATTCGCTTTACGTGGCACAGTTTAACAAGATTGCCATCCAACGCAAAGGCCCATATTTTTTTCATCTATGTATTCATCTATTTGTAACCCGCCCTCCTGAGATGTGTCAACTTATTTTCACGCTGTACGACACGCACACAAGATCGACGATGCGCCAACGCGCTGCCCATGTTTACGAGAGCTACGGGAAACCATGAAACATCGACATGTTTTGTTGTTCGTGTTCTCTGTACGTTGTGGGTGTAACGAGATGCGCGTAATGACGTGTTGTTTATCTCAACATTTGCTTGATTTCCGGTTGTTATTTTCCAGTAGCGAGGTGTAATTGTAATAATCGGAAACGGGTTTCGAATTGCAGACCAATCATGCACAGTCGATGTGCAAGTGTATTTACAAGACCCGTATAGGTTTCAATCCCATGATATTTGTTGCGATCCTATTGCACTGAAATATCGACAGTCTATCCTAAACAGGTTGAAGTTTTCGCTACCAGAAGGAACGGTTCCTTCACAACACGGCATAGACAATAGTTGATTTTCCTATTGGAGGAATGTTAACGTTTTGCATAATTGTAAGAAAGATTACCAACATTGTTGCCGTATGTGAGAATGTCACCATAAACTTACCTGCGCATCTTTCAGACCCACTTCATGCTGCAACATTTCACCGCCAGAGGTCTTACTTTTCCAACATTCCGATCTTGTTGGCTGAACACAGTTACTTCTTCTATAAAATAAAACAGTTCGTGCCTCTGTTTGCTTGTCTGTCTGTATGTATGTATGTCTGTCTGTCTGTCTGTATGTCTGTGTGTCTGTCTATCTATATCTGTCTGCTTGTCTGTTCCCTCATATATCAGTCAGTTTTCCATGTATGGGGCTGAAATGGGAAATGGTATTTTACGATGGAACTTATGTCGAAGTTTGACGTAAATCAGGACAACAGTAGCTCGTAGTTACGTGCAATTGTTTGTAACGCATAGTATATTCTGCTATTGCAATAATTGCAGCGTGACTGAACGCTTCCCAGAGAAGTCAAGATGGCTTTTGAATGAACAGGTCTGCTAAGGGGTGAAGTGTAAAGCGCTTTGAGCAGTCCCGAGGACTGGATACCGCACTATATAAGACGGTACCTTTTTACACGATCCACGTCAAACGTCCACATAATTCCCTTCGTACGGTACGAACGCTTCTTGAAACCGGGCTTGGGACACTGTTTGTGGGGCATGGGTATCTATTGGCATTGCCTACCAAAACTTGACTGGGTAAACAAGGAGTCACAAACACTTGCAATGATTGCTTTTTCTCCGGTGCAAAGTCGGGTAACTCGGCTAGTAGTAGTCACGGAAATTGGCTAGATTGCGAATGTCAGGTATAGCCCCTACAGTAATTAACAACTATCGCCAAGCGTAGAGCTTCTCGACAGCTCCGTGTTGAGTTACACTGAGAGAATCAGTATGAGTGACAGCTAATTAATCGAGTATTCTCGGTCGGCAGAAACTGTCGTCGCCCTCTGGCGTTAATTGTTCGCAAGTAAATATAGGGGAGAGCGGGACAAGATGAACAAGAAAAATGTTTCTTGGTTGGCGATACGTTTTAGAAAGTGTTTGCGAATTATGTTTGTTACACATCGATGTGTCCTCAAATTCGCAAGCGTTCCAGAGGATATCGTCCAGACCTTATACATCGAGGTTTGTCTCTTCCAGCCCGCGCCAGGAGGTCTCTTTCAGACATTTTATGCCGGGGACTATCTGCCAGAGCTTGTACATCGGGGGGTTCTGTGCTTTACCATGTTTTCTATTTTACTCAAACTTTAGTTCAGCATTCTTGATAATTTGGTATCTATTTGTTTCTCGGTGATTGGCGGAGTCAATATGGCCGACAAGGTGTCAGCCAAAACGTTATATGATAACGAGCCTAGTCGGACGACGTCGGTCCATGTTAAGATACCAGGATTATGCAGGTGTATGATACACGATGTATGATACACGATGTGTGATACACGATGTTTAAAACGACTGATTTGTCACGTGCGTTGAATGCTTAGAACAATAATCAAACACCAACTGGACTTCTTTAGGAAGCATTCAGCCACGCTGCAATTTATGCGCGACGAGTATACGTTCACACATATCCACAGCTGTCTGTAGCCGGCCACTCATTTATGCAGCCGAATAAACTTGAGCAACGTGGAGTTAACGAAACTTCCCACGCCTCGAAACGTCAGCAAGAGGATTCAAACCTTGGTCCTCTCGACATAGCCTGACGCTCTGACCACTGGGCTGACGCTCTGACCACTGGGCTGACGCTCTGACCACTGGGCTGACGCTCTGACCACTGGGCTGATGCTCTGACCACTGGGCTGATGCTCTGACCCATGTGCTGCTACGCCCCATTGACACTATTAGATTATCGTTCCAGGTCTGGGAGCGGTGTTTGCGTTTTACGGAATGGACGCTTAATACTGGTTCTCTACAAAAACTCAAATGCTTAAAATCACGGTTTGTCAAGGTTCTATATTTACGTTTTAGAACACGTTGTCTGGAGGACAGCAACGTTTATTGGACCCTATTGATTTTGTTGCTAAGGGTTGTCAACCTTATTGCGTAAGCAAACATTGCAATGTGAATTTATGGATTTTATAAAAAAAATCAAGCTTGTTGGCCATGCATTTGCGGGAGATTAATGCGTCACTCAAGTTCTCAATGATTTTTATTTAACCAAGTCTATGCCTGTAACGTTGCTCAACGTGTGTGTGTGTGTGTGTGTGTGTGTGTGTGTGTGTGTGTGCGTGCGTGCGTGCGTGCGTGCGTGCGTGCGTGCGTGCGTGCGTGCGTGCGTGCGTGCGTGCGTGCGTGCGTGCGTGCGAATAAATTAAGAACAGAGCGTACTTTTATTTCAAATTATTGACATAATTTACTTTGATCGTTAGGTCGGGTAACTTGCGAAAGTGTGAGTAGATTTGTGTAATAATATGTGGTATATAGCAACTTTTGCTGCAAACGAACTAGCATATCGTAGTGGATACTAGATAGGTTATTTATTCGCGAAATGAATCTGAAACGAGACAAGGGAAAAATAAAATTGAGGATGGACCTTTAATTAATAGATTTCATCTGAAAGCGCTTTCAGTAGCGGCACCCGTTCAACTGCGCACTCAGTCGTAGGCTCTGCCTCCTGTCGCTTTCTGCTTTCGATGATAAGGCGGATTTACAGTGTTGCCTGACCGTTGGGTGGGCGCTTGTGTCGTCCCTATCACGGCCATCCAGGCATAGTAGTACTTAGCTTCAACACCGCCGTAGATCGTCGATTATACCCGGGGGAATCGGTCGGTCTTCCATAGCGCATTTGCTCACTCGAAAACACTCCATTTGTGAGATTACGTCCCGCGTTTCCAAGCGGTAAGCTGGCGTCTGACAATGTGTCCGCCCACTGCAACGGCACGCCCACAAAGACGGTGATGCGCGGCGCTTCTATTGGGTATTTACCGAGTCACTTACTTCGTTACGTCCAACACCCGTTGGCTTCTACAAAGGCATTAATATTTTATTGGTCACGTATGGACCCATCGCGCGACATAAATTGTTGTATAGAAAATGCGTTATTCTTATTGAGCGGCGAGCGTGAGAGTTCACGCCTGGGACCATCTGACGCATTAGAGTTACATTCGGTGTGATTCTGCTAGCCAATATAAACGGAAATGCCTAAGCGTCCGGTTAGTTCGTCGTCCGGTAGCCGATTGTGTGGATCGCAGACTCTCGTCTCGGGCAATTCGCGATGGCGTCTCGTGCTTGCGAGAGCCGGCGTTGATTGAGTGGCTGCACTTGTCGTCAAAGCTAAGAAATATCGTCACCGGGGTGTGCATCTTAGAGGCGACAGTGGTCACGGGATCGTCACGCAGGAACCGGTTATCAGGTGAGACTGCGTTGTGACGCAAAGTAATGGTCATTACATGACACATAAGAGCCAAGAGAAAAGACGTCGTCACGCGAGATGGTGACAATTGTCACTAACACGTCATGTGGCTACTGACACGGAGAAGTGACGCAAGACAGTTGCTGTTGCACGAAGATCGCCACAAAGGCAAGTGTGTTTGCCCGTTCAGCCGAGTTAATAATTTAGCGTTCATGACAACATTCCGTGTTGAATGAACCCCAATCCAATTGGAAACGTCCCTGGCTCGACTCCCTCTCCACGCCGCACCACACACCCTACTGGTCGTCTTTGGCTCGATTCCCTCTCGACGCCCCACCAGACAGCCTTACTGGTCGTCCCAGGTCGAGTCCCTCTCGACGCCGCATCAAACAGCCTACTGGTCGTCCCTGGCTCGACTCCCTCTCGACGCCCCACCAGACAGCCTTACTGGTCGTCCCAGGTCGAGTCCCTCTCGACGCCGCATCAAACAGCCTACTGGTCGTCCCTGGCTCGACTCCCTCTCGACGCCCCACCAGACAGCCTTACTGGTCGTCCCAGGTCGAGTCCCTCTCGACGCCGCATCAAACAGCTTACTGGTCGTCCCTGACGCCAGTCACCATGTTCCTACAGCAGAAGACGGACTTACTCAACGACACGATGCGTGTCCTCGTCGAAAGTGAGCAGTGGCAGGGCGAGAACTTGACATCCAACGCCACTGCCCGGCGTCCGTGCGACCGAACCCAGCTGGACATGTTCAGTCTACGGTTCGTGTGTGACGTCATCCTCGCGACGCCGCTAGTGGCCCTGGGGATCGTCGCCAACATCGTCGCGTTCATCGTGCTGTGTCGCCAGAAGAACCGGATGACGACGACGGTGCTGCTGCAGGCGCTGGCCGTGTGCGACACGCTCATCCTCGTGTGTATCCTGCTGCTGCGCTGTCTTGTCAACATCCACCTGTTGGCCGGCCCCGACACCTTAGAAACCTACATCAACGAATACTACGCAGGCGTATTCGTCTACCTGTTTCCGGTCGTCTACTTCCTGCGGCTCGCCGACACGTGGCTGACGACCCTGCTCACCGTCGACCGATACATTGCCGTATGCCACCCGCTGCACGTGCACCGGCTGTGCACGCTGTCGCGCGCCTACAAGAACATGGCGACGGTGGCCGTGCTGGCGCTCGCCTTCTCAGCGCCGCGATTCTTCGAGCGCCGTCTCGTCAATAACTGCTTCGGTTTCGCGGCGACCCACCTGCTCAAAGACAACACGTACACGATCGTCTACCAGGTGGCGCTCTTCTCCGTCGTCATGTACATCGTCCCGATGAGTCTGCTGGTCGGAATGAACGGCCGACTGTTGTGGGAGCTACGTCGGGCCAACATCTTCAGGGCGACGCTTCCCCAGACAAGCCAGTCCGCTCGGCAGATGATGTCAGCGAAGAAGAGCGTCACACTGATAGTCGTGACCGTTGTGCTTGTATGTATTGCGTGTAACCTCACAGCCGTCGTGGTGCACCTTCTCTGGTCGCTACACCAGTGCTTCCCGTCGCTGCGTTTCCTAGAGGCACCGCGGCGCCGGCTGGCGCACGTCAGCAACGTCATGGTGACGCTAAATTCGGCCGTCAACTTCTTCATCTACTGCCTGTGCAGCCGCAACTTCCGCGCTGAATTTGTCCGGATGTTCCATTGCCAGCGCATGCGCAGAAACACCGGCTCGTCTTGTGGTTCCGGTCGCAGCATCGACGGCACCCAGCTTACTTTGATGTGCAGTGCCTGCGGTAAGCGTAATTCCGCGGTCGCCGCCAACGGCGCTCTCTGTCGGGCGTGCTCCATCAAGATGGTCGACGTGTCCGCTTTTCAGAAGAAAACCAATAAAAATAACGGGACTCGCTACGAACGCGCTCCTTGTTAGAGCTGACGTTGGCTTACGAACATGCAACTCGTGTATCGCCAGATAAACAAACAAATAACACCGATTCGCACCGTTAAGTTTGACCTGTATAACCCTTTCGCTGCAATGCATGCACGTTTGACAGGGTGTGACAATTTGACAGGGTGTGACAGTGCTAGGAACGCCACATGGGGTGCACTATATGTTTCGGGGTGGCATGTAATTTACTGTAGCTGGAAATGTTTATCATGACAAAGTCGACGACGTAATCTTTAATACGTCGGAACAAACCGTTTCTGCGTTGGTGCGAGGAGCCCTCGGCGGACAGGATGTGTTCACTCAGCTCTTGGCGCACATGGTTTGTTTAGTAGAAAACAATCGGTATACAGGGTCTGTCATGTCACACATTGTGTAGATACTACTCAAAATGTGTACCGCATCTGATACTCATCTGGTATTCAGAAACGTTAGTTGGAAACTTAACGATAAAGCGTCACGCTGTGTAAACGCTATCGAAGCACCCACCTTCCACGTGTACATTTCTCATTTAGTATTATGCAATGTGCATACGTAGAGTTCGATCAATATTTATATTAAATCATAATTTACCCTTTGTCTCCCTATCATACCCGTATCTTGGAAATAATTGTTGTAGAGATGCAGTGTGCAGATATATATATATATATATATATATATATATATATATATATATATATATATATATATATATATATATATATATATATATATATATATATATATATATATATATATATATATATATATATACATATGTACGGTGACGTTTTAATTAAATTGGTGTCATGTGTCGCTTATTTCGAGTTTATTTTGGAGGTGCTGCATTCATATAGCAGGCGCTGTCGTTAGAAGTATCCTATGGCTATGCTACCCTGGATATTTATCAAATTCGGCATTACAGACTTATTGAACGATACTTGGTTTATGCACAAATTCGGAAACAACGAGTGCATAAAAACCTATTATCGTCCGATAAAATTTTTATTACATGGGTTCATGACTAACATTTTCAATACATTTAATGTAATAAAACGGTAAATTACGCATCGTAGGGCGCACACCGTTTGAGTTAATTGTTCGGCGCGCGTGTGTAACAGTGCGATACGGGGTTTCACGGCACTGGACGTCACTTCGTGCGGAACATAGCGCGTTATCGGTAGCAACTACCCACGTAACAAATATAGTTATTGGCTTTGATGTTGCATAATATACAAACATGAATATATGACAACTGCGTGTTACAATATTCACTCAGCCAAGGGCGAGTGTGTTTCCTCTCGCACTGGTTTTAATAACAAATTATTCTATAATTAAGCAAATAAAAAAACCGATTACTTAGTTATTTAATCAAATCAGTTGAACTACAATATTTCTCTAAACATGTAAAACCAAAGATGGCAAACTATTTGTCACAGAGAGAGAGAGAACTAAATACGTGCGGTTTGGATAAATGACCAGGTTTTCATTCTTAAAATTATGACGTCATTTTTTTGTGGCACACACGCACGCACGCACGCACGCACGCACGCACACGAACTGAATTGAGAATCAGTGTAAACATTTAATACAAAAACATCAAACATCTATACGTTTACAGCAGTTTAGATAAGCGAAAACAATAGTTAGTGAACACAATAATCGTTGCCGCAGGAAACAAGCCCCGATTCCTATATAGAAATAGCTATGTTGCATTATAACAATTATGTTTAAGATATTGTAGAAGCGACGAAATATAATGAGCCATGGAACTGGTCGGTCACACTGATGTTCACTGATCTGCATATATATTAGAAAAGTAATTGTTGCAAGAAAGTTGCGTCATCACATGTTGACACGGTTACACCGGACGTTGCGTCACAGCGATGATGTCGCGTTTACTCAAATATACAATCATTTCACGTGGCCATAGCGATGATCGATGGGTGCATTCGATTCATCCGCACGCCGTCGAATGAATCGGGTGCACCTGGTACCGTGCTAGTGACACACCATCATGGATAAACATCAGGGATAAACGTAAACACGCCGTAACATGAAATGTCATCGCTACTTCGCATCACAATAGCAGCGCTGAATAAATTATTAGCATAGCCGAGTATAACAGCCGCCTTTACAACTATCTCCACAATTGATTTTAGTCCGTCGTCGAGAATTAGGTTCGTTGATGTTCCAATCTGTAGTGTGTGAACAGTCAATAAAGCAACACTAGCTTACACCCGTCCATGGAGCGAAAGGGGTGTAACTACATTTGATTTTCCAATAAGCCGTCATTATTACGTTTCTTAAGATTCCTTCAAAAAATTTCCTACGATTTTCTTCAACATTTCACAGCACACTGATGCTCCGTTAACACACATGATGTCAACAGAATCACATAACTTTGCAGAAAAATGCACACAAAGAAGGGACCCCTAAATTTCGGCCCAGCTCAGTGAATGCTTTAGAAATGTTGGTACGTTGCCATCGAATGAAATATGTAGTGTAGTAGGAGAGGAAACGTTCTCTTTATCAACGTATCCCATGTGAATGTACTCGGAAAAAAATCACAAATTAAACAACCAGGAAGGTTTAGAGTTATTTTTTACATGTCGGACAGATACGACACAGTGGATGAACTGGGTTAGTTGAACCACTGTGTGGCTTTTGTTGGCTACAGACCACATTTACGATCCGTTTACAATCCGTAAAGATCCATAAAGAATCATCCCTAACATAGTAACGAGTGCGTGTTATGAGTGAATTTATGAGTGAAATATTAGCATCGCCAGTGGGCAGATCAGAGGCGACTGGTCCAAGGAGGCGAAGGAACATAGAAAGAGGCGAGTGGAATATGTTATAGTAGAATAGCCTCATGCTATAGTAGAATAGCCTCATGCTATAGTAGAATAGCCTCATGCTATAGTAGAATAGCCTCATGCTATAGTAGAATAGCCTCATGCTATAGTAGAATAGCCTCATGCTATAGTAGAACCACGTTTGCCATTTCCTTGTTGAATGAATGTTGTACAAAGTGGTAGCATGACTTGGTCGATACCGCGAAACGAGATGAAGAGACAGGCGAAAATATGGAATTGCCGAGGGACCGTTAAATCAACTGACGGGATAAATATACACATTACCCGCTGTTTCCTTTGTATTGCTTCAAATGTTTTCCTAAGTTAATGTTGCAATTATCAGCTCGATGTAGCTCAGTGCTTTTGGACATGCTGGCGTACACTTTGACGTGCTGGCGTACACTATGACGTGCTGGCGCACACTTTTACGTGTACAAAACTAGTCCTGGGACCGAGTTATAAACCGTACTCAACTCAATTGAGCACGGTTTCATGCTCAAGCCTCGTTTTCACACTATGCTCAAACTCAGGCGAGGTTATAAAACATCTTGAGCACGAAATCGAAATCCTGAGTATGTTCAAGACCGTGCTCAAGTATAAATAAAACGCACTGGCTGTTTACCGAGCAGCTCTGGAAATAACAGCCCATAATTTGTTATTTCCCGAGCAAACCGGAAGCTGATTTAACCAATCAAAACGCAGGATGGAATATTTCCTATTCCCCGCGCGGGTGCATTCATTAGCTCGGCCGATTTTGTCCACGACGGAAGTGGGCAGAAAATTTGCGTGTTGGACTGATTTTTTTTTATTGATTAATGAATTAAAAATGCCCTTTTTGGGCCTATTTTAATCTACATTGGACTTGCATCGTCATTTTTATTTTCAGAGCATGCTCTGAAAATAAGCCTCTGATCGGCCCTAATTTTCAGAGCATGCTCTGAAAATAAGCCTCTGATCGGCCCTTATTTTCAGAGCATGCTCTGAAAATAAGGCTGTGTAGCTATGAGTTTATCTAGTTATTTCTCCACATTATTTCATCTACAAAGCAAATATTTCCTTAAAAATCCAAACATAAATGTAGCAGATATAACAGAGCTGCTGCTCTAAAAATAAGCCTCTGATCGGCACTTATTTTCAGAGCATGCTCTGAAAATAAGCCTCCGACCGGCCCTTATAAAAATGGCAGCTTACGCACATTAAAAGTGCAAATAATATATTCGCTTGGGCACTCACCATCATAATTATTATTATTAAGAATTACCACTACAAATCAATGATAACATAGTTTACTCTTTCGGTTTACACTTTACTGTTTGATATTGTATTAGTACTATATTTGTTTTATTATCTATAAAAATATTAATAATTAAGGAGTAATACAAACTTTTCTATGATATTCAATGAAATCCATTTTAGCATATCATCTATTCATGTCAATCACTTTACTCTGTAATACTACACCCATATAAAAGATAGGCTGGACTAAAAGCTATTAACAGTGGGTAATCCCCGTGACACAAACATGTGACACCCGACGTCAAAACCAACCATAAGGGGGCAAACAAAATTAGTTGTTAACACCGTCAGAAGCAGCTATTTCTTAGTTTTTGACAAATCCTGCAGTTTCTGGGTTCACTGCACAACAATCTGAATACATCACTGTGTACCACACAGAGTCTTCTAAGTGACTCTGATGTATGGTTCCACCATGTCCATGAGTCATGAGACAAGTGCATAGTTCAAGTGTATAGGTACAATATGATCTAAACAAAGTAGTTTTTACTTATTCAGTGCACATAGAATGATCAAAACTATGAATCTGAACCTTTGTCTCACAAAATGTTTATTTTTGTGCGCCCCTTTCCAGTACGTGTGTGTTGTTACACACATCTATAGATTATGTAAACAATGGACATTCTAATGAAATATCATAATAAAACATTATGATGTACCACGGATTTAGGTAATGTCATTATTTGTTGCCTTAGGCTTAGGCTTAGCCTGGCTGCGAGGTATTACTTTTTACTATTTTATTTTCGGTTTGTTAAATCGTTCACCGTGTGCCCGACTTTCCACACAGCGTGTGATATTGGTGATAGCTTGATTTTTCTCCGGCGCTTTTGTCGCAAAAGAGACGCTTGCAGCCGAACTTCTTCGTCCACCACTGTTTACATACGGAAGTATGTTTGTTATCTTTTTTCAAAAAGAGAGTTCCATTTGGCCGCTTGTGCATTTGAAAAAACTGCGTCGTTTCGTACTCAGCTGAGTACGTACTCAAGACGTTTTATAGCCTCAGTTGAGCACGAAAACTCTGGTGAGTATGAAATCTCAGACTTGAGCACATACTTGAGTTTGAGTTTGAGTACGGTTTATAACCTCGTGCCCTGGGCCCGAGGTTATAAACCGTACTCAACTTAACTGAGCACGGTTTCATGCTGAAGCCTCGCTTTCACACTATGCTCAAACTCAGGCGAGGTTATAAAACATCTTGAGCACGAAATCGTGCTCAGCGTTGAGCACGAAATGCTGAAATCCTGAGTATGCTCAGGACCGTGCTCAACCATAAATAAAAATAGCAGCTCACGCATAAATGTATTGAAGTCGTTGAAAGTTCGTCTTTTTCGAGAAGATACGCTGTCCGATTTGAGCGTCCAGGCCGCCTACTTCCGAGTTAACAAGATTTAACAAGATTGCCATCCCAAACAACAAGTTCCAGGTGGCAAGTGGACAATGAAGCCATTGGCTTATCGAGAGTCCAACAATTTTATCATCTACGTGTCAATTCTATTTTTAAACATATTCACACTACTAGCATTAACACAATCATTTGGCAGTTTGTTCCATTCATTTATCACCCTCTGTGAGAAAGAGTACTTTCTCATGTCCAACCTACACTGTTCCTTAACTAATGCTGCTTTGTTTCCTCTGGTTCTACTGCCTTCTTTAAGTTTGAAGAACATATTCCTATCAACATCCTCATAACCGTTCACTATTTTAAACACTTCTATTTGGTCTCCTCTTAGTCTCCTGGTCTCTAGTGTTGTCAAACCACATTGTAATAAGCGACTTTCGTAACTAAGGTCTCTCAATTCTGGAATAATTTTAGTTGCTCTTCTTTGTATTCTTTCTAGCTTGTCTATGTCCTTTTTACGATACGGACTCCATGCTTGTATACAATATTCCATATGTGGTCTAACTATTGCTTTGTACAGGGGTACAATTAGCTGTTTCTCCTTATATGTGATGATTCTCCTAATTAGCCCGAGAATTTAATTTCCTTTCGAAGCAGCAATCCCACATTGCTCTGAAACTTTCATGTCAACACTAAATGTTACACCTAAGACTAAGTCCTTTTCTTGTGTGGTTCTACATAGTACAGCATCCCCCATTTTATATTCTTCGTCCATGTTTCCGTGTCGTATGTGTTTTATCCGTATGAAAAACTGATGGAATACGACATTTGTGAAAGGTTTCATTTGATGGCTCAAACTGCACCAGTTGACGAACATTTGTCAAATGTAACAAAAGAAGCGACAGTCACCGTAAAACAAATGAAAATTTACTTTTAGTGGCGGCTTGTTCGGTGACGGGGACCATTGATTTACAGCTGCCGCAGGACGACAACATTCTATTTCAATTGCAGAGTCAGGATTCACACGAAACGTGTCTACAGAAATTAAAACTATGTGGTTTAGCTGGACGATTTATATCATGCCATGCTGGACATTAAGCCATACCAATACGACATATGCGAAGTGTATGTGCGCTGCAAAATAAAATTACTCCGTGAACTGTCAAGACAATACAACCACGTCGTTTTAGCACTGACACTGTAAATAATAGGCAATACATTTTTTTAAATTATTTAAAGCATTTCGCCAGTTTTCAGTTGGGGGTATTGGAATATAGCAAATAATATATATAGTTATGTGTTTATACATATATATATATAACATAGTTAATCTAAATATTGTATATCAACTGGATTAAGCTTAGATACCATGCTATATTTATATTATTCATGCAGCCCAGGGCAAAGGATGTCTGTATATGAAATTGCTATCCTAGGCCAAGGCAGCTATAGGGGTAGGACTTCACACAGTGGGTGCCCTTTGGAAGTAGAATATACATACAAAATATGCAACACACACCCAGGATAATTTAACACTAGTGTTGTTGAGGTTTTTTTAGAGATTGTTCAAATTGACAGCTCTATAAAATAGTGTTTACACCTTTCCTATAATTTATAGTAAATACATATTTTCCAAATAATAGATACAAAGATATCACAACTTTTCTAAGATGAAGAAGAACATCATACTTTGGGAACAGTATGTGATTGGGATATAAAGTACTGACGAATATAGCTATACAATGATTAAGAGGCATGCCACACATAACTTGGTAAAATAACTGTGTTTGCTTTATAAACCTAAACCTAGCAAGGTGTTAGTGAAAACAGCGACATGTGTAGTGCATATACCCAGGGGGTATGTTATTTAACACTAATAGTAACATATGCTGCATATATTGTCTTGTGCAGTAACCTATTTCAAATTTAACTTAAATTATGATAAATAAAATAATATATGTTATGGTAATAATGATTCCATATAGTAGATAGTGTGCACATTAAAAGTGCAAAATATATATGCGCTTGGGCACTAACATCATAAATAATATTATTAAGAATTACCACTATAAATCAATGATAATATAGTTTACTCTTTCGGTTTACACTTTACTGTTTGATATTGTATTAGTACTATATTTGTTTTATTATCTATAAAAAATATTAATCATTAAGGAGTAATACAAACTTTTCTATGATATTCAATGAAATCCATTTTAGCATATCATTTATTCATGTCAATCACTTTACTCTGTAATACTACACCCATATAAAAGATAGGCTGGACTAAAAGCTATTAACAGTGGGTAATCCCCGTGACACAAACATGTGACACCCGACGTCAAAACCAACCATAAAAAGCATAAGGGGGCAAACAAAATTAGTTGTTAACACCGTCAGAAGCAGCTATTTCTTAGTTTTGACAAATCCTGCAGTTTCTGGGTTCACTGCACAACAATCTGAATACATTACTGTGTACCACACAGAGTCTTCTACGTGACTCTGATGTATGGTTCCACCATGACCATGAGTCATGAGACAAGTGCATAGTTCAAGTATAGGTACAATATGATCTAAACAAAGTAGTTTTTACTTATTCAGTACACATAGAATGATCAAAACTATGAATCTGAACCTTTGTCTCACAGAATGTTTATTTTTGTGCACCTCTTTCCAGTACATGTGTATTTTTACACACATCTATACATTATGTAAACAATGTCAATTGACATTCTAATGAAATATCAAAATAAAACATTATAATGATTTAGGCAATGACCAATGTCATTATTTTTTACCTTTGACAACATAAATATTTTTGTAACGAAATTGATGTTCTAGTTTCCACGCTGCAAATGAACATAATTAGGTTGCCGACTTTCGAATTGCTTAGTTAGGGTTTAGCCTTAGCCTTGGCTTAGCCGCTTAGACTTAGCCTGGCTGCGAGGTATTACTTTTTACTATTTTTATTTTTAGACAGTTTTATCTTGTGACTCGTCTCGTTCTGTCTATTAAATCGTTCACCGTGTGCCCGACTTTCCACACAGCGTGTGATATTGGTGATGGGTTGATTTTTCTCCGGCGCTTTTGTCGCAAAAGAGACGCTTGCAGCCGAAATTCTTTGTCCACCACTATTTATATACGGAAGTATCTTTGTTATCTTTTTCAAAAAGAGAGTTCCATTTGGCCGCTTGTGATTTAAAAAAAACCGCGTCGTTTCGTACTCAGCTGATTACGTACTCAAGACGTTTTATAACCTCAGTTGAGCACGAAAACTCTGGTGAGCATGAAATCTCAGACTTGAGCACAGACTTGAGCCTGAGTTTGAGTACGATTATTAACCTCGGGCCCTGTTTTTCTAATCGTGTGTTTGTTCTTCTACCGCCCCTGAGCAGATATCTCAACTGATTTAGCCCATCGCAGATGAGGTTCGCTGATATTCAAACATGCGGCACATGATTCATGAATAGCATAAGTACTTTGCTCAGTTAGTAAAACATCGAAATAATGTATTTTGATCTTTAGATCGGGTATAACTTGCGAAAGTGTGAATGACCTTGTTTTAGTACATAAACCCGGACCACTTTGACCTTTTTGTTCGCCGAGTTTTGGCTGGATCCGGTCAAAAATAATGTAATCATTTATCCGCTGATTTCACCGAAATCAAGTAAGAAATGTGTCCAAAAGGATTACCATGTAATAATCTAGGTTAAAGCTGGATCGTGGTTGAAGTTACAAGAGCCGTCAATATTAGAGAATGGCAAAGACTATAGGACAACATACACGCTGCATTCACCACTGCCGTAGCTGATTCATAATGGGTCTATAGCAGTTTATAGATATATTCGACTTTTTCGCAATATGTTCCAGAAAGATACGAACGGGACATTCTAATAGGGGAGGGACCTTTAGCAACTCCAGTGAAAGTGGCTAATGTATGACAGGCGATCACGTGAAACGATCGAGAGCGACGGCGTGGATGAGTTGGCTTAGCCTATTCCGCCATACATCTTTTGTAAATGTCGATTCATTGTTTTTGTTTGAACTGAATGTGATGCTGCGGAAAACAGAACGGTGATAGCCGGTTTCCTACGACGTACTTGAGCGTCGTTTGACATTAAATGTCATTCCATTTGTGTAAGATGTGCGCTCAGTGACAGCGTCTCGCACCGAAGCCGACGGAACGCATTAGTGCTTTATACATAACGAGACAATGCACGATGGCCGCTGTTGGAGAATTAGTCGACTCCGACTCGTAAATAAATGTGATTGGCTTTGCAAAGCGGCCTGGACTCGTTACGGCGAAGTGATGAATTGTGAGATGAAGGCGCGATACGCTCAACAAAGACGGCGTTTCACTGATGGGCATTGAGGATGCGTGTTTTGTTAGACGGGAGTACTTACGGTCAGCCGTAATGGCAACGGATCAATTCGGGACGTTTGTATTACAGTTGTATTGGCTGAAAATGTTACAAATGCATCTTAAATATCCAAATAGTTATTTTGATTGTCTGTATGCATCATGTATTTAATACGAAACGGCTTATGTTTGCGTAAAGCACACACACGCACACACACGCACTCGCACGCACGCGCACACACACACACACACACACACACACACACACACACACACACACACACACACACACACACACACACACACACACACACACACACACACACACACACACACACACACGTACACGCCCGTGAGCGGACGCACACGAAAAATGTATATCATATTATTGCAAAAGTAACACAATTATTTAGTGCAAATGTTTGCGTGCACATTAGCGCCTCGGGTGGGTTAACACGACTTTAAAACCATTCTTATTACGTTTTACTCTCGGGGCATGTGCTTCCCTTGCGGTGGTTCGTCGTTGCGTTTCTTTGGGATGTCCTCTTTTCTTGAAGACATGTTTCCAGTACCACGCCTGCTGTGGTGTTCATGTTGGCAGCATTCTAAAGACATGTTTCCAGTACCACGCCTGCTGTGATGTTCATGTTGGCAGCATTCTAAAGACATGTTTCCAGTACCACGCCTGCTGTGGTGTTCATGTTGGCAGCATTATAATGGCATGGCCCAACTATGTCCTTCTTCTGTTCAATATAGTTGACTTATTTGCTCTGTATTTCTTTTTTATGGACTACCTCGTTGGTGACGAATTCGTTCCATTTGACGTTTGGGAGTCTGCGCAAGCATCTCGTCTGGACACTTGCTAGTTTTTTCCACATAAGTGTTCAGCTAAAAATTACCGAAGAAAAACCACAATAACGGCTTTTGACGAACCGTAATGACCTGGGACTTGCCTTGTCATTCAGAGAGAGACCTGGGACTTGCCTTGTCATTCAGAGAGAGACATGGGACTTGCCTTGTCATTCAGAAAGAGACCTGGGACTTGCCTTGTCATTCAGAGAGAGACCTGGGACTTGCCTTGTCATTCAGAGAGAGACCTGGGACTTGCCTTGTCATTCAGAGAAACGACCCGGGACTTGCCTTGTCATTCAGAGAGACGACCCGGGATTTGACTTTGACTAGATACTTGACTTGACTTGCAAGTTTGTGACTTACCAACAAGTTTGCTATTTTGTCCCCAGTTTTTGTTTACCCGCGGAACAATAATATGTTATAATATTCAGATAGATATCCATATTGTATAATGTCTCTACAGAAACAATAATATTTCACTTGTGGTAATTATATTATCATGATGTCGCACACAAGACCTCTTGGTGCAAGCAATCTAAAGTACACGATTATCATGCCGATACAGAGACTGCACACGTGTGTACCATCCTCGCAGTCAGGGGCTACTGACTACACCAGTACCAATGGCAGATCGACCTGTTGAAACGCTGATATTCAGTTGTTGTTTTAACAAATGAGATTGCGAGCTCAAATTTACAAAGTCTACATACGAGAACTTAACTCCGTAGGCATTTCCTGGAAACTATCTTTGAAGTTTGGGCGCATAACCAAATAAACCTCACAAAATGGTCAGCCACCTACGACATCTAGTGACCGTAGTTAGTGCAATTCGGACAACCGGAAACAAACATTCCACCCACGAAGGCCGCACGGCTATATTCACTGTCGCCGCAGTCGCGTCCACGTCGCCCTGGTCGTTAGGGCCCGTCCCTCGGCTCGTTTGTCACGCTATGGCTACGGGCAGAGCGTCCGCGTGTTCAACCAGATGTTTATTGGATGGTACTCAGGTCGCAATTAATCGCTCTCTTCAAAGGAATTGCCAATCATGCCGCCCGATTTCCGTGCGTTCATAGAGATGTATTCTCCCGGAGAAGTCAAGCATAGACGCGGCCGATCTGTGTTCCAACGTCGGACAATACGTTACGTTGACGTACGTCTAAATCAGTTCCCACGCCGCTTTGAAAAACAAAGCTGCTTTGCATCGTATGCAGATTCGCCTGCCTGGCTCGGCGTAGGCGCCGAATAAATACAATTGTTACTTGATTTCGCGATGTGCCACGCGACATTCATCCAGTATTTATGGCCTTGTTCTGTTTTTATTATGGTTACTAGGTTGTGCCGTATGAGTTTTCGCTTGGGGAAAGACGCACGTTGATTTAAGTAAAAGAATACACTTTGACTAAATACAATCAAATGTTGGCGAAAACATGCATGCATGCGTTTTTTTTTTTTTTGGCATTAGTAGTTCTCGTGATCACCTGGTAAAGTTGTGTTGATTAATGAATTAACTAAATAATCATTTCTGCTCCAATCCAGAAACTGTATCAACTGTTCAACTGCCGCAGTCGAGAATTGAACACACCCAAGATACTGAACGAAGAATCGAACATCCACCGAGCGCTATTGGTTGTCACGGAGAGCTCCGAGTCTCACGAAAAAGAACTCCGAGTTCACACGAGGAGTCCCCAAAGACGACGGACATCAACGACTTTTGCCGGATACTGTCGATCGTATTTTACTCTTTGTGCTGAATGTGGACGTGCGCACGGCAACTGTCTAGTAAATGTTGATGATGACACTGTCATAATTCAACATGAATGAAACCACAATGGCGAACGCTCCAGCGCTGTACTACATGTGGCTCAACGACACGATCAACGACACATGCGCGACCTCTGGCAAATGCGATCGCAATTCGAGCGACACCAATCATCTGCTCGACGACTTTGATACTCCGCAACTGACCAACTTGCGGTTCGTCTGCGAAGTGATCATATCGATACCGATTGTCGTGTTGGGGATCGTCGCCAACGTGGTGTCGTTTGTCGTTCTGTGTCACCAGAAGCACCGTCTGACGACGACGGTGATGCTACAAGGTCTGGCCGTTGCCGACACGCTCGTGTTGCTGTGTGCGCTGCTCGTGCGCTGCCTGATCGTCGTGCAGACGGACATGCACATTCTCGGCCGCTACCAGGATGTCTACCCCCACATCTTCATCTACCTCTACCCGATCGTCTACTTCCTGCGACTCGCTGACACGTGGCTCACGACGATGCTCACCGTCGACCGATACATCGCCGTGTGTCACCCGTTGCACGCTCAGCGCATCTGTACGCTTGTGCGCACCTACAAGAACATGGCGGCCGTCGTGGCCTTGGCTCTCGTCTTCTCCATCCCCCGCTTCTTCGAGTACCGATTCGTCGACAATCGCTATGGCTTCGGGCCAACAGGCCTACTCAAACAGCAGGTCTACATCGTCTTCTATCGCATCGTGCTCTTCTTTATCTTCATGTATCTCGTTCCCATGGCGACGCTCGTCTATCTCAACACGCGCCTGCTCTGGGAGTTGCGCATGTCCGACCGGTTCCGTGCCGTTCTCCGCCAGGCGACGAGTGGTGGCGGTACCGGTCGGCGTAAGAAGCAACCGGCGCCGGCGTCACGAAAGAGCGTCACGGTGATCGTCGTGACGGTCGTGCTCGTGTGCATCGCGTGCAACGTGACAGCGCTCGTGTCGCACCTGCTGTGGTCGCTGCACGAGTGCTTCCGGTCGCTCAAACATCTGGAGAAGGCACGAAAATACGCGTCTCACATCAGTAACGTCATGATCACGATAAATTCAGCCGTCAACTTCTTCATTTACTGCCTTTGCAGCCGAAACTTCCGGGCCGAACTGCGTCGCGTGTTCGGCTGTCGGCGCATGAGCAGACGACAGACGACGGCTGTTTCGACCGGAAGGAGTCCAACGGGAACCATGGTATCCCAGATATCGATGTGCCGGAAGTGCGGCAATCGCAACTCAAGCGTCTGTTTGCAGGACGCTGTCTGTCGCAGGTGTAACTATAAGGCGAAAGGTGGAACTGTTGGTGATGCGGAAATTACGCAAGAGCCTACCAAGGAGAAGCGCTGGCGGTTTAGTGTCAATAGTAATGACCGCATCAGCGAGAATAAATATGAAATGACGCGGTTTAGTTAAGTGAGGTCACTTATAACAAACGTTTTGGAAGGACGTTCGGTGGTTTTAGTGAAATGATTATTGGCTACAAGACGGCCAAATGTTTGCGAAAATATGTGTGCGCGTGTGTTTCGTTGCGCAAGTAAACGCTGCAGTTCTCGTGATCGCCCGGACAAGTTGTGTTGATTCATTAACCATAATGTTTTCTGCTCCGATCCAGAAATCATGTCATCTGCTCAACTGCCGTAATCGAGAACTGAACACGCGACGAAATATAGAACGAAGAATCGAACATCCATCGAGTGTTACGGGTTGTTACGAAGACCTCCGAGCTCACAGGAGTCTTCGACAACTCGACGGACGTCAACAACTGCAGCCGATCATCGTTCACTCTTCTCGGTGTATATGGTCGTACCCATTACGCATGACAACTGTCACGTAAGTGTTGATTACGACATTCTACAACAATTCAATATAAACGAAGCCACAATGTCTGCTGCACACGCGCAATACCTCGTGTGGCTCAACAATACGATCAACGACACATGCACGACCTCTGGCGAATGCGACCGCAACTCGAGCGACGCTGATCAACTGTTCGATGACACTGACACTGCGCAACTGTCCAATTTTCGGTTCGTCTGCCAGGTGATCATATCGACACCGATTGTCGTTTTGGGAATCGTCGCTAACGTGGTGTCGTTTGTCGTTCTGTGTAACCAGAAGCACCGTCTGACGACGACGGTGATGCTACAAGGTCTGGCCGTTGCCGACACGCTCGTGTTGCTGTGTGCGCTGCTCGAGCGATGCCTGATCGTCGTGCAGAAGGAGTGGCACATTCTCGGCCACTACAAGGATGTCCACCCCTACATCTTCATCTACCTCTATCCGGTCATCTATTTCCTGCGACTTACCGACACGTGGCTCACGACGATGCTCACCGTCGACCGATACATCGCCGTGTGTCACCCGCTGCGCGCTCAGCGCATCTGTACACGTGTGCGCACC
This sequence comes from Lamellibrachia columna, assembly GCA_963662155.1. Taxonomy (NCBI): domain Eukaryota; kingdom Metazoa; phylum Annelida; class Polychaeta; order Sabellida; family Siboglinidae; genus Lamellibrachia; species Lamellibrachia columna. Next base: position 31,279,621 of record OY759270.1, read on the forward strand.
TACAAGAACATGGCGGCCGTCGTGGCCTTGGCTCTCGTCTTCTCCATCCCCCGCTTCTTCGAGTACCGACTCGCCGACAACCGCTACGGCTTCGGGCCAACAGACCTACTCAAACAGCAGGTCTACACCGTCTTCTATCGCATCGTGCTCTTCTTCATCTTCATGTATCTCGTTCCCATGGCGACGCTCGTCTATCTCAACACGCGCCTGCTCTGGGAGTTGCGCATGTCCGACCGGTTCCGTGCCGTTCTCCGCCAGGCGACGGGTGGTGGCGGTACCGGTCGCCGTAAGAAGCAACCGGCGCCGGCGTCACGAAAGAGCGTCACGGTGATCGTCGTGACGGTTGTGCTCGTGTGCATCGCGTGTAACGTGACAGCGCTCGTGTCGCACCTTCTGTGGTCGCTGCACGAGTGCTTCCGGTCGCTCGCACATCTGAAGACTGCGCGACAATATGCGTCTAATATCAGTAACGTCATGATCACGATAAATTCAGCCGTCAACTTCTTCATTTACTGCCTTTGCAGCGGCAATTTCCGGGCCGAACTGCGCCGCGTGTTCAGCTGTCAACGCGTGCACAGACCGACGACGGTGGTGTCCACCCGGCAGTTCAGTAAATTTAAGACAACAGTCGCTTAAACTACACAAAATTGCAACAGAAATGGGATTTTGTGCAAACAACCCCCAAACCCTTACCGAACAAAAAAATATAGATAAATGTAGGTGGGTAAAAATAGTTTGTTTGCATATATCCAAAATGGACGCTCGAATGAATATTTTCTGTAAATATGATTATGTATTATATTCTACAATTAATGCAAAACTGGTCAAGTGACGTAGATATGAGACAACATTAATGTTACTATTGATGTATTCATATTTCAAGATCGCTGCCATTTTTTGGAAGTTATTTCAGTAAAGGAATTGACATAGGAGTTTAATTTGACTAATTGCTGCCATCTCAGTGTGTTGGTTAAACCATGCTCAATACCACGGTCCACAGGCAGCATGGATGAGTTTGTGCAATTTATATTTATGTTATATCAGCACGAGATGTCGAAGAACTGCTTCACGTTGTGTGTACTCAAACACTACGGGGCACGTGCTCAATGGAAAGGCGCTGGCAAGGGAAGATAGAGGACATTCGCTCTGCGTTGAATGCGTTTGTTACAGCACTAAGCCCTTCCCAGAAGTCCACATGGCTGAGAAATACAGTCGACGGAAGAACATAGTCAACAGATATTCACAGTGAACACAGAGCCAATTGAAACGCAGGTTGACTTTTGTGTCCAGAGGATCTCCACAAATCAATGCAATTATATGACAAACTAATTGCTGTACACGTTTCGGCAGACACTGCCTGTTTGGAAAATGTACATCATAAAGTCAATGGAAAATTGTAGTAACAAAAGGCTGCAGTGGCGTGTCACCCAATCGAGTTAGTTAGTTATTTCATCGAAAGTTAGTTCATCAAAGCAGGATGGGTGCAAGCCTGGGGGTCTTCATCTATAATCACTGCAGGAAATGTCACATTTTGTTGCTGCCTGGCATAACTTGTATGCCAAGTAAGTGCAAATTTACCTCCAACAAATGCTTCATCTTCAGACACAGCATACGGAGACCCTTATTTCTTTGTTCGCCATTGGACGCCTTGCTATTCGACGTAATGATCTACAGGGCGGGGCTGTCTTCAGACTTGGTAACAGAGCAGATGCTGATACGAACACGCGCTCTCATCAGCTCCATAATGGCTGCTGATGTAAACAACGCCATGAAATGAGTGCAAACGTGTCAGTTGCACTAACTCATCTAACTCTAACGTGTTATATGTGGACAATATAAACGAGGAAGGAGATGAAAGAGGCGATTAATTTGCTGACCAAATTAATTGTTATGCAATGGTGGTACGGAATAAGGCCCATAGTAATGAGCACGGTTAAACCAACACAGTGAGATGGCATCGTTGTTAAAATTACACTCTTATGTCCATGATTGTGAATATTTGCGGGATAACTGGCGGCCTTCCTAAACATGGGGGCCATCTTGCATTTTGAACGAATCAATAATAACACGGATTTGTAACTGTTATTTCGTATTTACATAATTTGGCAAGTTCTGCCTTTAATGCAATATATACACTGTCACATTGACAGAACATTTTGCTTTGAGCTGCCATTTTGGATTTATGCAAATTAACTAATTTGCCCTGCCTACGTTTATCTAGGTGTTTGATATGTTGTATTGAAGGGATTACTGAGTTATTTACAACAAACCCCGTTTCAAACCATGCATTGATTGATCGAACAGTAAATGTCGCAGTTTAGTTAAGTCAGGTTACTTATACCAAACATTGTTTTAATGTCGTCGTTATACTAGACGACTGATCTCGATTAAACTGAGATTATTTATTTTATTGTATATATATATATATATATATAGCAATTACTAAAATGCATTATTATATATTACGTAATGATAATCTAATTAAAAATATCAAAGATAAGAAAGTTAAATTATATAAATAATTGATTTACTAGCATATTTTATTAATATTAAGTTATACACGCGCCTAGGCTAGCAATGACTTTATTGTATTTATTTATTTTTTCCATTTTACGTGGTTCATAAACCACAGCAACGGAGTCTCACAAACGCTAGACTATAGGTCATTGGCTTAGCCTGAACATGCCAATGATCGCACGTACAACGATTTTCATTGACTGATATATTGGTCTTTCAATAATTCCCATTAAACGATAATTCTATTTTTATATTTGATTTCATCGTGTACAATCAGAAACATTAAGATATAAGTTTTTCAATCAAACTAGCTATAATAAATGCTAATAAATTCAGCGTCCCGTAAAACAGTCGGCGCTAAAACTGAAAAAGAAAGATGGCGTCGATAACCAAGCGGGGAAGACCTGTGTTGTGTGCTAGTATTTTTTTTATTCCCGTTTAATATCATTTATAACAGTAAATATGCTACTGCAATAAAGATTAAAACATGGAGTACAACGTGATTAATTTACATGTACGTTGAAATTGGCGGGTTCGAGGTTTGTGTACGTGATACTTGCATGTTCATTCCTACTTGATGCACCAACAATATTGTTAATTTATGAGAAATCCAGTAATGGTCGTATTTCAATGAGCAAGACTGTATGTGTCCTCGGGCGTGACGACGTGAACATGCATAAGACTGTACGTCTGTATGTCTTAAGGGCCACTCTCCAAAATTGTCTGACCGTTCGTTTTGAACTTTCCCCGCCTTATTACGTGCTTGTTTCGTTATCTATAATAGTATAATTACATATCATTGGCTTTGTCTCGACGAGTTCTTTAAGGAAATATTTTCTTTCCTTTACCATCGAAGGGTACGTTCCTTTGTAAAACTGCCAAAATAAGCTTTCCAAAAAAATTTATTTCAGAAATCTATTACTTTTAAGTGTCTTATGTTAAGGTAAACTTTCAAACGTGTGTCACAAACTATTATATATGTCACTACAATAGTTGCTCATACCCAAACTCATTTTGTTTGTTAATGAATCCATTTTTATTGTTACGCCCGATACTAAGCTCCCGCACCAATATTTCAATACTACAAAGTAATGATTTTCTAAAATTAACTTCGTTTAGAAAGCAGAATATTATCAATTGTGTATGAATGTATTATTTCACAGCAGTTATTTGAATAAGTGCCTTTACGTTTGCTGTCCAACAAATTGTCAAACTTTAATTGGTTACGCCCGGTAGCAAACTTTGTTATGGATCGAGACGTAATTAATAAAAATAATTACTTCAAAATTTACAAATACGTAGATAACAATACTTGTTTACATATTATATTATAATATATTATATTATATAATATATATATATATATATATATATATATATATATATATATATATATATATATATATATATATATATATATATATATTTATTTATTTATTTATTTATTTATTTATTTATTTATTAATTAATTAATTTATTTATTTATTTATTTATAAATATACATGGGATGCTATCAATAACGCATCAAGAGAAAGCCATTTAGACGATTGTGCAGCATTTTACCAAAACTATTACGCCCGGTACCATGCTAATCACCTGTCGTTAAAACGTTCCAACTAACGTCCGTTAGATAATATTTGTTATTGCTGCTCCATATTTAGGAGCAGAGTAAACATAACAGAATTTAAATATTTAGACTCTGTATTTTACCGGAGTTAAGTTTAACAGAGATTGGAGAATATGAAAACGTCGCTTCCCAAGCCAACTGTCAAACAATTTCGAGTGGCCCTTCAAAGAAAATGGTCACGCGTAAAACGTACTTGTGTTTTAGACTGTGTAGTGGTAACAATAGTAGGGCCTAATAATAACAACAACAACAACAACAGCAATAATAAAAAGGTAAAGGTGTGTTCTTACAACGCGGTATCCAGTCCTTGGGACTGTTCAAAGCGCTTTACACTTGACAATAACGGTAATAACAACGACGCTTTAGTTATGTGGAGCCCTGTGAACTAGACTCCAACATTCCAAGTCGCACAGCTGCCATCCGATAGGCACGTATTCCGGCTGTGGTTTAGCAAACTGTGCCTGTGGCTTTTTTAAACATTTGTTATCATTAACTAAACACATTAATGATCACAGAGCATTTCCCACTGATCAAGTCGATGTATATAAATAATGTCACTCAATCACAATTATGGTTGATGGGATAATAACGATACCATTGTCAGCGAGCGTGACATGTTTGACGTTTCGTAAATGTTGCTGAATTGCTGAAGAGGACAAGGACGTATTGGCCTGGACGTCGGTGTACAAGTGCGCCAGATGGCGCAAACGAACCAGCAACGCGTGACGTGTTGAGTCCCAAAGGCTTCAAGGAAATGGGTGTTTGTTTAGTTATTCTTTATTAGCACAATCTATCGCTTGTAGATGACAGTAGAAGGTTTGGTGTTGTTGGCAATGGTTAGGTGAGTAAACAGTTGTTCAATGCCTACTGCCCGAGACGGATTATAATTAGACAAAACATGTGTGTTATCCAACAACAGGAATATAATGTGTCGTCTAACAGCTTCGTGCGGTGGATGAATTAGACAGAGAGGATGCAGCGACTCACTACAACTCCCATTGATACAATAAACGATGTACGTTTAGTTTAATTTAGTTAAGCGCCTCTCTTTGTTTGTGATCAAGTGCCTGTTGGTGACAGTAAAAGCATCAAACAACATGTTTTCGTTTGTTTGGTTATCAATCAGTTTCATTCAGACACATTCACTGTTGATGAGTCACTACGAATGCATCATACAAAGCACATCGACATCCGGTGCACGACACATTCGCGGGGACATACCGACAGTGCCATTTAGCCCAGTCACAACAACAACAATGATGGAACCTCGACAACTACAACTACACGAATTCTTAACAAACAAAACGATTAAAATACATCATTTTAAACCATTGCTTTTAACGATGTCTGACGACTACGAACCAACCGCTTTAACAGACCATTCTAGATTGCTGGCTTCTTTCGGCTTTCACTTGATTTATTAAACTAGACTGTTCACTTACAGTCGTCAGACAGCGTTAGTGTTCTGCAGAAAGGAGTCGTTCATAGTATATGTTCCATATGCCGCAAATGACTCCGTTCCACCGGTTTTGGGATTGCGCGTCCAGTTGTATTAATATAATATCATACTTTCTGCCAGCACTGCTTCCATATCTCTCTGTTTCTCGGACTTCCCTTTGTGTCCAGAGGATTCCACTTGATCGGCTGTCTTGATGTGATCATTTCCCGAGAGTATGACTATTCCTATTCCATTTCCTCCTTTAATTTGATGTTCAATTGGTTCGTGATTTGCTATTGTCGCTAGCTCTTCATTACTGTATTGATTATGGCTGCCAGTATATCTTTAGAATCATTTTAGACACTTGCTTGCGAAACATTGGATATTTTATAGCATGTATTTTGTATCACTCAAAGTCGCTGAACCATACATTAGCACAACCTTAACACTTCAATTTAAAATGCGCAGCTAGGTTGGTATTCAATTTTTTTGGACGTACAAATCTTGCTAAATATGATGCCCCGTTCCGTCCCGTCTCTTACGTCACTACCTGTTCGTGAAATTGGATTGTCGTTTTTGCAGTTGATTTTCATGATCTTGGTTTGATCTGTGGTGCCAAATGGTCCTAATGTAATTGCAGCTGTTTCTATTAGTGATAGCGGTGGTGATGGTAGTGGTCGTGGTTTTTGGGTGGCACTAGCAGTAGCAGCAACGGGTTTTATTATTAGTAGTAGTAATAGCAGTAATAGTAGTAGTAGTAGTAGTAGTAGTAGTAGTAGTAGTAGTAGTAGTAGTAGTAGTAGTAGTAGTAGTAGTAGTAGTAGTAGTAGTAGTAGTAGTAGTAGTAGTATTAGTAGTAGTAGTAGTAGTAGTAGTAGTAGTAGTAGTAGTAGTAGTAGTAGTAGTAGTAGTGGTAGTGGTAGTGGTAGTGGTAGTTGTAGTGGTAGTGGTGGTGGTGGTGGCGGTGGCGGCGGCGGCAGCAGCGGCAGCAGTACTAAAAAAAATGCCCATCCTCCGAGCGAGATAACTTGGTATTTCGTGCTTACCAAATCTCAGAATACACAATATTATAAAAAAATATATCCATCTATGGTTTGGTACTTAGTGCTGCCAGTCAATGTTCTGATGGCTTCTTCCCAACTCTCGAAATTGTGACGTAATGCTAGCAGTTACACCGACGTCTAGCGACGCATGCCCTTGTATTACGTAACTTCCGATAATCGAAGAAAAGACAAATGACGTTGACAACAATTGTACGTAACTGTTGGCATAGAGCAATTGTACGTAATTACAACAAAAGGTAATTTGATTGTGAAATGAAAAATTAAATAAAACCGAGACATCCCGATCGTGAGGTCGTAGATGAACCGACCGTGAGGTCGTAGATGAACCGACCGTGAGGTCGTAGATGAACCGATCGTGAGGTCGTAGATGAACCGACCGTGAGGTCGTAGATATGAACCGACCGTGAGGTCGTAGATGAACCGATCGTGAAGTCGTAGATGAACCGACCGTGAGGTCGTAGATGAACCTCTGAAAGTTCGGCGCCCGAAATACAAAAACGTCTAAGAGGAGAAGCTTAACATACAAACATACATACTCACTGTCGATTATAATAAGATTATTATTATTATTGTTATTATTATTGATGCCAACAGCAACAATAACAACAACAACATAATTTTATGATCGCCGCCACATATTCCGTGTCTCCAACTCCGCTGTTATAAGGTCGCGACAGAACTACTCACTTCGATGGCAACGCGTACGGTCAACGCCGGATTTACATCACTCGGGTGCATCGCTGCTGCTGACCCCCCGTAAAACTCACGCCACGGGAGTGTCGGCTTTCCCGACCCGTGACATTAAATCCAGATTCAATCAGCAGTAACTCCAACGGAAGCCGTACCGATCTACGATGACTGATCGTGTTTCATGACGACGAGCGTCATTAGTCGCAAGAACACTGGCCATTACCTACCTCTGAGACCCGACATAGACCTTCGTGTGAGAAGCATCCGACGGCATTTGTTAAATTAGTTCCCACGTCACGGCATTGCTGATGTGAATCCACCAAGGGCAAGTGCAGTAAATCGGCAACGAACAAAGATATTACAAAAGGCCTTCCCAAATGAAACCAGGCAATAGTTTCACGGCCGCGAATACCCGGACACCACCGCACATGTCGGTGGTTGCAGACAAACATCTGGGTTAGAGAGAAAGTTGGGGAAAACAAGAGAAGAAAACTGACAAAGCACGGCCATTGAAAACGAATACAGTCTGGTATTTACCAGCGCATAAAGAGAACTGTCGAAGAGATAGAAGAAAAACGGGCTGGATTGACATCAATCACATGACATCAATCACATGACATCAATCACATGACAGAAGGAGGACTCGATGTGGCTAGAAAGATTGCAAGGAGACGCCAGCTGCCTAATCCAGCTATGGCTGCAGAAGAAGAAGAAGCAGACAATTCCCCTGCAGGCATGGACACGACAAGATTGCCTCGATGTAAGATACAAATAAGAAGATAGCGAAGACTGCTTCATGGCAACACCTCCGGCACAAAGACAACGACAAGTACTCATCCAGCACGATCCGTATATGTTGACCAAGGCCAGAGACACGATTGTAATATCTGTGTCACACAGACATCTATGTTACATATGTATGTGCATCACCGCGAACAAGTAGCTGATCTCACGATAATAATAATAATTAATATGCAATTAAAAACGTGTTAATTAATTAATTTTATTAATTACCCAATATTCGCCATCCTACCCCACACCTGGGGCAAGATAACTTACACATGGAGGCAAGTTGACGATAAAAAACCGCAAGGTTAATTCAGTTATCAAATAATTATAAATGATGTACATTAACAACGCTAGCTTAATTAGAGCAACCACGTGCCACCACGTGCCACCACGTGTCACCACGTGTCACCACGTGTCATCACGTGGCACCACGTGTCACCACGTGTCACCACGTGTCACCACGTGTCACCACGTGTCACCACGTGTCACCACGTGCACATTTTCGCATCCCAACGTTAGGATTCAATGGATCTCTCGCATCACCAGTACAATTACCCGAACAGCCAGTTGGATTACTGCATTAACGATTCGTCGCTGTACGGTCAGCTTTAACATCGTTAAAGTGCTATGGTCGCAGTCGGGGCCACCTGCGATGTGTCCGTGTAGTTCAAATGAATCCCAGTGGAATCACTGGACGACCGTCTCTGGTGGTTCGTCGAATCCCTGGCTGAAGAAACGGAGACAAACACGTCGATCGGCATCATTAATGTTACAGCTGCTTGCCATCTATCAACATCAAGTGTCCTGGGTATCAGCTTGAAGCATCCTCGCTGGACGGGTCACTACGCTCCTGGTCATGGCATGTATCGTACGCGATGTACAGAAGTGTACTAACTAATTTGTTCTTCGTCCCACTTTCTGTCTAATCGTCTGGTTAGATTCTGGGTTTACGACACCCATTTTGGATCCACGACGCCGATTCAATATTTTCTTTCCATATAGTTGCATGCCAATGAAGGGTCCACGTCCCTTTATGGTGTTAAAAACTGCCAAAGTAAGATATCCTAAAAATATTTTGTATTTCAGAAAGCTATTATTTTTTATTCAGTAATGCTAATTCACCACTTGAAATGTCTTATGTTAAGGTAAACTTTCAAATGTGTCACAAACTATAACATAGGCCCCTACAATAGTTGCTCCTACCGAAACTTATTTTGTTTGTTAATGAATCCATTTATTGTTACGCCCGATACCAAGCTCCCTCACCAACATGTTAATACTACAAAGTAATGATTTAATGTGGAGCCCTGTGAACTAAATTCCAACATTCCAAGTCGTACATCTGCCATCCGATAGACACGTATTCCGGCTATGGCTTAGCAAACTCTGCCTGTGGCTTTTTGAAACACTTTTTATCATTAAATATCAATATTAATGATCATAGAGCATTTCCCACTTATCAAGTCGTTGTATATAAATAATATCACTCAATCACGATTCTGGTTGATGCGATAATAACGAGACCATTGTCAGCGAGCGTGACATTTTTGACAAGTCGTAAATGTTGCTTAATTGCTGAAGAGGACAAGGACATATTGGCCTGGACGTCGGTGTACAAGTGCGCCAGATAGGCGCTGAGGAAATGGGTGTTTGCTATGTTAGTCATTATTAGTGCAATCTGTCGCTTGTAGATGAAAGTAGAAAGTTTGGTGTTGTTGTATCGGGCCACTGATTAGGTGAGTAAACAGTTGTTCAATGCCTACTGCCTGAGACGGATTATAATTAGACAAAACATGTGTGTTATCCAACAACAGGAATATAATGTGTTGTCTAACAGCTTCGTGCGGTGGATGAATTAGACAGAGAGGATGCAGCGACTCACTACAACTCCCCTTGATACAATAAACGATGTACGTTTAGTTTAATTTAGTTAAACGCCTCTCCATGTTTGTGATCAAGTGCCTGTTGGTGACAGTAAAAGCATCAAACAACATGTTTTTGTTTTTTGGATATCAATCAATTTCATTCAGACACGTTCACTGTTGATGAGTCACTACGAATGCATCATACAAAGCACATCGACATCCGGTGCACGACACATTCGCGGGGATATACCGACAGTGCCATTTAGCCGCCCCAGTCACAACAACAACAATGCTGGGACGTCGATAACTACAACTACACGAATTCTTAAAAAAAAACATTAAAATAATTTTTTTAATGGCTTTTAACGATGTCTGACGACGGCGAACCAGTCAAACACTTTAGCAGACCATTCCAGATTGCTGTCTTGTTTTAGCTTTCACTTGATTTATTAGATTAGACTGTGCACTTACAGTCGTCAGACGGCGTTAGTGTTCTGTAGAAAGGAGTCGTTCATGGTATATGTTCCATATGCCGCAAATGAATCGTTTCCACCGGATACAGTTTTATGATTGCGCGTCCAGTTGTATTCATATACATCCTGCTTTCTGCCAGCTCTGTGTCCACGTCTCTCTGTTTCTCGGCCTTCCCTTTGTGTCCAGAGGGTTCCACTTGAGCGTCTGTCTTGATGTGATGAGTTCGTTTCCCGAGAGTATGACTATCAAGTTTGCTTTCTTCCTTTTACTTTGATGTTCAATTGGCTCGTGATTTGCTATTTCCCCTAGCTCTTCATTGCTATAATGATTATGGCTGCCAGTAATTTTTAGAATCAGTTTTAGGCACTTGCTTTCGAAACATCTGGTCTTCTATAGCATGGATTTTGTGTAAGGCAATGTCGCCGATCCACACAACTTTAACATTTAAATTTAAAATACGCAGCTAAGTTGTTATTACAATTTTGGACGTACAAATCTTGCTAAACATGATGAAAGCTGCCCTTGCTTTACCCGTCCCGTCTCTTATGTCACTACCTGTTCGTGAAATTGGACTGTTGTTCTTGCAGTTAATTTTCATGATCTTGGTTTGATCTGTGGTGCCAAATGGTCCTAATGTCATTGCAGCTGTTTCTATTGGTGGTGGTGGTGGTGGTGGTGGTGGCGGCGGCGGCGACGGCCCCTACATATGGGGGGGGGGCAAGTTGACGATAAAAAAACGCAAGGTTAATTAAGTTATCAAATAATTACATTAACAACGCTGTGTGTCATTCGTAATTAGAGCAACCACGTGCCACCACGTACCACCACGTGCCACCACGTGCCACCACGTGCAGATTTTCACGTCGACCCCAACGTTAGGATTCAATGGATCTCTCGCATCACCAGTGCAATTACCCGAACAGCCAGTTGGATTACTGCATTTACGATGTGTAGTTGTGCGGTCAGCTTGACCTCGCTAAAGGGACCAGCATATACGTTTCCCAATAGTGGCCATGTTAACGCTCTGCGTCATTATAAGAAAACGAAACCATAAAAAATTATGAAACCTCTTACCTGCCGTTGTCATCATCTAATTGACATGCTGGTCGAGTTTAGTAAAAATCACACATTTCTAACTCTTTTAAAATGCCTGAACGGGCCATACTCATCAATGTTTACCAATTTCTGCACGAATTACTACGAAAAAAATGCCAAAATTCCTTCCGCCTATTGAAATCATCTACACAATCCACATTTACACTGCGAACATGTTCTACCAGCAAACTTGCCAATGTGCCTGCTCAAATGCAGTTATGTCAGATGATATGATTTTGTTTTAATAACACACACGTAAAATGACTATGCCCTACATTGGTCTGTAGCATACCAGGAAGTGTAACTGAGGCATGATCATGGTCGCAGTCGGGGACACTTGCGGTGTGTTCCGTTGGAATCACTGGACGACTGTCTCTGGTGGATCGTCGAATCCCTGGCTCAAGAAGAGACAAACACATCGATCGGCGTCATTAATGTACCAGCTGCTTGCCATCCAACAACATCAAGTGTCGTTGAATTGAAGACCCAAAATGGGTATCGTAAACCCAGAATCTAACCAGACGATTAGACAGAAAGTGGGACGAAGAACAAATCAGTCAGTACACTTCTATACATCGCGTACAATATATGCCAGGGCCATCAAGACAGACGCTCAAGTGGAACCCTCTGGACACAAAGGGAAGGCCGAGAAACAGAGAGACGTGGAAACAGAGCTGGCAGAAAGCAGGATCCTTCAAGCTGATATCCAGGAAACGACCTGAAGGCATAAATCTATTGAGTTGATATATTACAGGGTTACATCAGAACTCCGCACAAAATGTCACACACTGAAACGACTCGAACCAAACATACCCGAAGGCGTTCGACATAGACATAGTATCACCTTTTAGATTTAGAAAGTACTCGAATACGAATATTTGTCAAATATGTTACAGTATTCGATTACGAGTATGAATATTTCTCAAGAGATTGTATCGATGAATTAACTGGATCTAACAAAGCGAACCAGCGTCTAATCTGGAAGAATTATGTAAACATTAGAACAAATCTTAGTTTATTCGTATTTTAACTAGTTTTATTTACAATACTGTATATGCAATGCTGATGATATTTCTACACAGCACTTACGTTACGTATTGTAGTATCACTTCTGAATACAAGCAGGTGAGTGGAATGCTAGCTACATAAATGTCGTTATTATTAGCTTATTGAATATGTACCAAAATAGCTCATCGGATATATTGTACACAATTGAAAGTAACACCAACCTTTCACAGCCTATTTTTAAATATTTATAAGTGGCAATTAACAAAAGCAGAAGGACATCATAACGTACTACATCAGCTATGCGATTAATTATGGATAGAGAAACTCTGTGACAATGATTCCACCAGTGTCTGAAATGGCCTGGACAACAACATAATTACAAGTACAGGCGTGTAGGTAGAATGCGTGCAATTAGCTAAAGTGGATCAGTCGCAAATACTGCGCACATTTCAGATCAGATATAGATCACTACGATGGCGTAGAAAATATAATGTACATCGATGATGCTAGTTCTAGATCAAAACTAACCAAAGAAATGAATTCGACGGGGGAGTCTGTAATCCCAGAGCTGTTCACTGTCACGTCAACTTCACCTCGTGGGAAATAATAGAGACACACATGTTATCTTTGCGCGCCGTGCCGACTACTTGACGCTGATTACATAAAACATAATACTTACGATCATGGCTTAACGTTTGCGTTAGTAGCTGTAATGTATGTGTAGAACATTTATTGTCTGGCTATAAGATTTCACAAGTTTAATAGTCCGTTCGGCAACTGAACATTTGCGGATAACGAGCAAAAACAAGAAAGAATACAATGTCTTCAGCTCAGTGGTTATGTGCTTATCCGTCAGGATGAATACTATCCCGTGCGTGTGAGATGCTCATGGGAGAACATGGCTATGGTGCTGTCCTCTACCGAATAATGTCAAAGTAATAGGTCGATACGAGAACCAAGGTTTTGCAGACGAGTCGTCAAATTGAAAACATGGCGTTTTGTGGGCGTAGCCAGGCCACCCAGGGAAAACGATGAAATTGCAATGAAATTGCAAGGTGCATATGAACAAGCGGAATCGAATACTGCTGAATTCGTGTTACATCAAAATCAGTTGAACTACAAGTACAAATATTACTTTACTTTAATCCGAACGTGTAATAGCAATTGTGGGACAGCTAAAATTATCAGACAAGAGATGACCAACTACGTAGGATCTCTGTGGACAAGAACAGCCAAAGACACATTAAGAAAAGTGGAAAGGATACTTCCTGCAGTGCAGGTCAATGTGATGAACAAATGTCTACCCTAACGCAGTGCGTGGCCAAACATGTTTACCTCTCATATGACTAATAAAAATGCTCTATTATTAACATTACGCTGCGCAAGTTCGCATTTAGCCCCGACATGATTAAATGTTTGTAAGCGTACATGCGTGAGTTCATGTGTTTTTTCGTTACAAATAACAACGTTGGTAAACATACCAGTCGAAACATCCCCCGTCGCCGACTCATATACTGCCGTTCCGAAACTAAGTGCTCAATACAGAACAACACATACAAGGTCAGCCAGTGATTGCCGTCTGGGATCTGGGGAGATTGTTGTGCGCAATTTAATCATCTGGGCATCACGTTTGTCTCGCTCTATCGCGAACTAAGTAACCTCAATCTGCGCTCCATGCACCGTCCTCGCGGTAATGCTATTACTATCCCTGGCATATATCATTCACACTGTACGGAAGTGCGCCAAATCATTTTTATTTCGTCCCATTTTCTGTCTTTGTCGACGAGTGTCTGGGAAAAAGACGGTTGGAACCCGCTCGTGTCCAAATTATGTGTGTGCGTGCGTGTGTGCGACCGTGCGTGCGTGTGTGCGTGCATACGTGCGCTCGTGCGCGCGTGCGCATAACAAATTATATACTTGTCACCCGTTACGTATTTGCATCTAATTTAATTAGATAATAAAAATGGTACAGAACATAGATTAATTTATTCATACACATACATAATAATATCTTACTAGGAATATGTTCTTCAAACTTAAAGAAGGCAGTAGAACCAGAGGACACAAAGCAGCATTAGTTAAGGAGCAGTGTAGGTTGGACATGAGAAAGTACTCTTTCTCACAGAGGGTGATAAATGAATGGAACAAACTGCCAAATAATTGTGTTAATGCTAGTAGTATGAATATGTTTAAAAATAGAATTGACAGATATTTGATAAGGGTGGGCTACACATAGATGAGAAAATTATTGGACTTTCGATAAGCCAATGGCTTCCTTGTCCACTTTGCCATCTGGAACTTGTTGTTTGGGATGGCAATCTTGTTAAATCTTGTTAAATCGTGTGTGGGAGCCAACATTACAAATAAATGGGACCCAGTTCACAGCGGATCCAAATGATCCATTCACCAAGCGTTTATTCTCGTCCGTGTTCTACAAACACAATAATATCCGGAAACGTTGAACATGTAACTAGGAGGTGTGACAAGCGGCAACATACCTTGGGTAATTCCCAAAGTGGGTACCACCCCGCTGGGCGACGCTTCCCTGTGTCCACCTGCCGTGTAAGCCGCAGTACTCGCCCAATTAAGGTGACTGTTGATAGATTACGATGTGACAATGACGTTTAGTCAGCGACTGTGACACAGCGACGAAGAATCTTGGACGCGTGTCCCTGTCACCTCATCTAAAGCTAGACAATGCCAGGCGGTTGGAGAGTAACAAAAGGGTGATAGTAGTTTACTGGCCGTCACGTCTACGCACTTTGCTATTACGCCAATTCTCAAATCAACACGTCATTCGCTCTTACGTACACACGTACACACGTAGGGCTACAGTTACTGGTGCTTTCAGTTACACAAACAACCGCGCACACTCCCTACAAACAGGCAGATACACGTTTAAGGTAAACTATATATATATATATATATATATATATATATATATATATATATATATATATATATATATATATATATATATATATACACACACATACACACAAGGCATATATATATATATATATATATATATATATATATATATATATATATATATATATATATATATATATATATATATATATATATATATGTATATATATATATATATAATGTATATATATATATATATATTAATATATATATATATATATATATATATATATATATATACAGGCCTGGTATGTATGTGTATATATATATATATATATATATATATATATACATATATATATATATATATATATATATATATATATATATATATATATATATATATATATATATATATATATATATATATATATACGCTTCTATGCACTTTGCTATTAAATCGGTTCCTAAATCAAATTAATTTTAATTTAACTAACCGCTATGTGTGTGTGTGTGTATGTGTGTGTGTGTGTGTGTGCGTGCGCGTGCGTGCGTGCGTGCGTGCGTGCGTGCGTGCGTGCGCGCGTGCGTGCGTGCGTGCGTGCGTGAGTGCGTGCGTGCGTGTGTGTTTGCTATTAAATCGATTCCTAAATTAAATTAATTTTATTTAACTAACCGCTATGTGTGTGTGTGTGTGTGTGTGTGTGTGTGTGTGTGTGTGTGTGTGTGTGTGTGTGTGTGTGTGTGTTTGCTTGCGTGCGTGCGTGCGTGCGTGTGTGCGTGCGTGCGTGCGTGCGTACGTGCGTGAGTGTGTGTAAATTGGAATGAAATCAATATCACAGTACACGTATGTATGGTGGTGGATCAGCACAATCAATAAAGGAAATCGCTCGTGAAACTACCTGTCATTATGTCACACTGTATCGGTGAATGGCGTCGTTGTCACAGTGGCGCGGTGTTGTTTCACTGTTGTTCCATTGTCCGGGTTGTTTCCCGATCCCAGTGGGCCGTCGGGCTATTGACACAGCGGCAGGTGGTGGGCGCCACTTGACTGGCACCCTGATTACAGTGATGTGTCGGCGCCAGCACCCTCCCCTGGCGGGTAGCACCCCATTGCCAACCTTCTTATTCGCGCATTTACGGGATTAATCCCTGGAAGATGCGCAGAAAAGAAAACTATGAGAGCGGCCTGCTGTGTCGTGTGTCTGTGAAGTCTGCTGCGACACCTTCAGACTCTGCATGTCTCCTCCCAGCCTTGTTTCGACGCCAGGTTGGGGTGTTCCGCGTGTCTTCTCGTGACCACAACGTGAACAGGGACCGAGGAGAGACATCCTAACGAGAAAGTCAGATCACTGTCGGTCAAAGACATACATAGCCGAACACGACAGAGACAACCAGACTCTTGCCAGTTCAACCACGTTGGTTTGTGGTTGCAGAATTAAGCAAGTGGTTTAGTCTATGTACGCCGAGTTCATATATTTCGTTAACAAACAGTCTTCTTCTGCTGTCCTCATGTTGTCTGCGAGTGGGCGACACATGTCAAAGACACGGCGACAGCGGCGGCACGTCCCACACAGCCAGCGTCCGAGTGAGTTCGTGCGTCAGAGAAATGAACGAGAGAGGAGAAGAGTGGACAAAGTAAACGAGGCATTTCTCCTGCTCAGTCGTCACCTGCCGACCGGGATCCCGGGGAAGTGTGACATCACCGAGGACACGGACACTGGAAGGGGCGTCTCGAAGATCAACACTCTGCGGGCCGCCATCGACTACATCGGCGACTTGGAGAGAGTTCTGCAATGCACCGAGTCGGAACCGAGACGGGGAGAAGTACCCGACGTGGACCGATACCAACCCAGGACACATCCGTGTATCGGACACGTCTGTATTCCCACACCTGACACGCCGGTACGTGCGCGTCAGAATATCTAATACCAAAATAACAATTTAAGATTAAACCACAATCACGCTGGTATTGGCTGATATTCAACATGGATTATGTAATACTTCCGCAAGCCTGTTCAGTATTTAATATATCGGATCATATTTATCCAGATATTCCAAGAGTAAACCCGGAACAGTTTTGTCGCCAGGTTTACGGAAAACTTAGTTACAAATTAGTAAGCATTTCGAGAATACGGGCCCTGGTGTTGAGCTTCTGTAAAATGATTTTAACAAATCCACCGTTCTAGATTACCACAAAAACATTTACTTGTCTGGTGATAACATTCAATGCATCAATGTAAGGTAGTTCTTCTGTGAACATTCCTCGCAATTAATCAAAGCCAGCGACGACGGCAATACAGCGACCACAGTCAAGTCCGTAGTCACAACCATCGGTTACAGTAACTATGACGACCGTGTCCACGTGACCAGACATCTTTCACGCAGTAGATGACAGACAAACAAGTAATCTGTCAATGTTAGAGAAAATAATAATTATTTCACCCATTTAAGAATGAATAAAGCACAGGCGTTATAATTTACCAATTGTTCTTGTCATTTGACATAACACGATTTGTCAAGTAACCAATTACTATGAGAAATGCTGCCACTTAACGGAATTAGTATAACAATTTTAATTGATTTCAGAACATTCGATTCGCAGACATATTTTATTACCCTTATTACAATGGTTTATTTTTTTTAATGTTTCAGGTATGTCAGAACCCTGTGTGCAGCTCGTCTCCGATGATGCCAAATGAATGCACACAGTCTCGCTTAGTGTGCGGCCGGGACTCGTACTATCATCTCGAACAATTGACATTTGTCCACGGAATAGCCCCAGAGCTACTACTTTCGCGAACACCGACATACAACGCACTGTGCTATGTCCACGCGCAGGCTGATACGTACATACACTTCTGATTGGACGATTTGTTGTACATTTTACGGTGTACGTTTATGCACGTGTCACCACGTATAATAATTTACTGTATATTTTATGTTTGTGAGTATGTTTCAATTGCAGTATACTGTATACTATATGTTGTGTTTGGTTCATTCAACTGCATGTGTCCTCTGAGCTTTCCACCAGAACCAATCACGTACACACGTGGATAACCATGCCTTCAACTGCATGTGTCCTCTCAGCGTTCCACCAGAACCAATCACGTACACACGTGGATAACCATGCCTTCAACTGCATGTGTCCTCTCAGCTTTCCACCAGAACCAATCACGTACACACGTGGATAACCATGCCTTCAACATGGTATCATAGAGACTCTTCTCATGAATTGTCCTGAGGTGGAGACATTCCGAAAGGGCATTTAAAAGGATATATTAAAAAGGAGTATTTGTTTATTACTTATGTTACAGCTGGGTGTGTTTGAAAGCCCCAGTGTGGGTCACTGTCTGATAAACGGACGTTTTAGCAAAACATTGGTTTGTACAATTAAAGATATGCGTATAGAGGACACGGGTGAATCCGGGAATTGACCAAGAGGACGTAGCTCGAGTCGATCTGGTAGGGAGTAAATGTGCACGCGCGCGAACACACACACGAACACACGCACACACGCACACACGCACGCACACATACACACACACACGCACGCATGCACGCACACAAACACACGGACACAAACACGCACTCACACACGCACGCACGCACGCACGCACGAATGCACGCACGCACGCACGCACGCACGCACACACACACACACACACACACACACACACACACACACACACACACACACACTTGTATGCATTTGCGTGCGTCGTTGTTATAGCCTTAGATGTCGTTTCGACGGTGTTTCCACGTAGAAACATATATTATTGCAGAACTCCACTCAGTTCTGCCAGGTCAAGTTGACCTTTTTCTATGTATGCTTCTTCTTGTCCGCACTGACAGCTCGCTGTGAGTGATGATTTTGATTCTGTGTATACCACCGTATAGCCTCACTGTCTTCTGAAGGTACGTCTAAAAAGGAGAGACAGGAGAAGTTTTCCCCTTGACTCTAGCTCGACTGAGGCTATCATCATCTCGTAATCGGGTGGTTCCAGATCAGTTATCCTTTTTAGAAAGATGGTGCTCCTGTAATAGATGAGGCAACAGCCCCATCCGCTGTTATCTTCCCTATCTCGTCTTGATGGTGCTCTTGTAGTAGACGAGGCAACAGCCCCATCCGCTGTTATTTTCCCTATCTCGTCTTGGTGGTGCTCGTGTAGTAGATGAGGCAGCCGCCCCATCCGCTGTTATCTTCCCTATCTCGTCTTGATGGTGCTCTTGTAGTAGACGAGGCAGCCGCCCCATCCGCTGTTATCTTCCCTATCTCGTCTTGATGGTGCTCGTGTAGTAGATGAGGCAGCAATGTCACTGTATAGTTTCGACTCTGTTATTATAATCAAGTCAGGCTTAGGATCAGCTTTAGCAATCCGTGCCTCTAATTTGCCTGTTGTTGGAGAGAAGGCCTCTAATGTTCGTAAACCTCATTTCCAATTTCCGCTCCCCTTTTAATTGACCTATCGACCAATTGGCCACACTCGACAGACACCAACGAGACTATGCTAATTGGATAGCTTGTGGCATTTCAAATTCTAAATATACGACACCAGTGCAAACATATCCCAGGAAGCATTCAAGCTTAGCCGTTGAGAGAAAGCTACGGTCAAATGCTTACGTCCGTGAAACTGCGTGATGCGGAAGGTGGGTAAGTGTCCCCACTCGTGAACATCGGTCAAGTGCAATATTGCTCCTCTAATATAATTATATGATTGATAACAGCGAGCCATTTGAGCTTCAAACGTTGCTTAACAGCGACACCAGTGCATAGCAGCGAGACGCGAGTCTAGGTGCTGGAGGAGTGTTTATCATGACGCATTTATATTTCGTAAGTAATGTTACACTGCCGTGTGTTTTCTCTATTGGAATCCGGATATATGCATCGCAGACGCAATAGTTCTATATTCCAACAAGTGTATGTTTATATATATATGTTATACTACTCCTAGACATTAGGTTGGATCGTCACATTTTTTTTAGAAATTCACCCAGCTATTAACCTTTCAATTAATGATATAATTACCCTTTGTAGTTATTACCTATAATTGCCCGCAACGATATACAAACAATTACGTACAATTGTTGATAACGTCATGCGTTTTTTTACAATTGTCCGGAGTTACGTAATACAAGGGCAAGACGTCTCTAGACGTTACTATGATTGCCAGCATTAGAAGCCTTCAATATTGACTGGCAGCACGTACATATACATACTACGTACGTACGCATGGACGTACGTACGTACCTTGTCATGATGTTTTAGTGTGTATGCACCCGAGTTAATTGGGTCAAACTGTTTCCGTTTAATTGTACTGGTTGAAGCCACGCCTTAATATGGAACGGTAGGGCTTAGTATGTTCGTTTAATTGTACTGAAGAAGCCAGGCCCACTGCATATAGAATTAATGTACATTAAAGGGGTCCATCAAATACACAGGGCAATAATACAGCAAATATGGGGAAAGTATAGTAAATAAGGTTATATTATAGCAAATATATTTTGTGAAGGCTCTTTGATATAAAACGCACCCCAAGCTAATGATCCTTTCTTCCAATGATGGCCAACCTCTTGGAAAGGCTCTTTAGTCTACAGACTATAGAGCCTTTGGGGAAAGTCTCTTTAGCCAATTAAATTTAAATATTACATTAAATCACAAATTACACTAACAAATCAACGCCCGATGTTTACATTACTTTTGCATGGGGCACCTCAGATGAAATAACCGTAACAAGCGCGTTACGAGTATTCTGATTTCATCTGACAAACTATTATTATGAATTACCCAAATTGAGCACGTCTAATCACGTCAGTCATAACCACTTGAGATGCGCAAGGAGTACAAGTATGTGTCAACCAACATCGGGGCAGCGCGTGATGTTCTGAAAAGGAACAATGTTGTACCGCCAATGCAAGTGTTAGACACACAGACAAGCCGACAAACCACCTTGACGTAAATAGCTCGATCTATCAAGTTAGCGCGCCTACATCTACCTACCTACCCACCCACCCACCCACCCACCCACCCACCCACCCACCCACCCACCCACCCACCCACCCACCCACCCACCACCCACCCACCCACCCACCCACCCACCCACCCACCCACCCACCCACCCACCCACCCACCCACCCACCCACCCACCCACACCACCCACCCACCCACCCACCCACCCACCCCACCCACCCACCCACCCACCCACCCACCCACCCACCCACCCACCCACCCACCCACCCACCCACCCACCCACCCACCACCCACATACATACATACATACATACATACATACATACATACATACATACATACATACATACATAGGCATTGTGTTTGTAACTCTGATCAACATTAGCAACCAAAACACATATGTCACGAATAAGCCGTTTAGCGGTTACGCTTAAAGGACCTGTATTTACACATGCACATGCTTGAAACAAATTCATGGAAATCCATTAGGGTTTGCTTTAAATCGTTACTATTTGCTTCAAATTCTGACTAAATAAATGCGGCATTGAGAATGCCTGCAGATACTTGCAAGATGAGGTTTAACGAGAAAACGGCTGTGTTAACATTTCGCAGCAGTCAGAGTTGTTTGGCAAATTAGCTTTGCCTTTCTGCTTCTGCATGGATTAGTTTTAATTTATTTCTGAAAACGTAACGGTACTTGATTTTGTTATTGTAACGTGCAATTCCAGGTAACATTATCATTGTATTGTTTATAACATTATTATTGCATAGTTTATAACATTATTATTGTATTGTTTATAACATTATTATTGTATTATTTATAACATTATTATTGTATTGTTTATAACATTATTATTGCATTGTTTATAACATTATTACTGTATTGTTTATAACATTATTATTGTATTATTTATAACATTATTATTGTATTGTGTGCTGACTAGAGACGTTGTCCTATTTGCAGTTGTTCATTCTCTACGCTCTGCTGCACGAAGTCAGAGCGGCGAGCACCAGCAATAGAATCTATCCGACGACGGAATTGTTTCGTCGATGTCTGATTTACTGCTTGATACACTATCAAAAAAACTTGTGGTGCCCACACCGCAACCCGACGGAAGAGGAAACCGTCGCGGAGTACAAGAAATGTGTACAGAGATGCGAAACACGATTCCAGCTCAAATTCAAACCGGACTGAAATTATGGAATTACAATTTGTGTCAGCTTTCGATGTGGACGAAAGATGTACGCGCGTTAACTTGACAGATCGAACTGACACATACTTGTACTCCTTGCGCATCTCAAGTGGTTATGACTGACGTGATTAGACTAATAGTTTGTCAGATGAAATCAGAACATTCGTAACTCGCTTGTTACGTTTATTTCGTCTGAGGTGCTCCGTGCAAAATTAATGTAAACCTCGGGCGTTGATTTGTTAATGTAATTTGTGATTTAATGTAATATTTAAATTGAATAGACTAAAGAGCCTTTCCAAGAGGTTGGCGATCATTGGAAGAAAGTATCGTTAGCTTGGGGTGCATTTTATGTCAAAGAGCCTTCACAAAATATATTTGCTATAATATAACCTTATTTACTATACTTTCCCCATATTTGCTGTATTATTGCCCTGTGTATTTAAGGGACCCCCTTTAATGTGCATTAATTCTATATGCAGTGGGCCTGGCTTCTTCAGTACAATTAAACGGAAACAGTTTGGCCCAATTAACTCGCGTGCGTACACACTAAATCATCATGACAAGATTATTTCTTCCGTTAGCCATTTTGACGTCCTCTCGACGCACCCTTTATTTAACACCCGAAATTAAACCATTATTCTAAAAACAAACACTGGGTGTCACATTATTGCTAGCGTAGAAACATTACTGGAATGTGTAAACGATTTATTATAACGAATGTTCGCCTTCAATTATTATGAAACCACCGGCGAAAAGAGAGAAAACTTACCACATAGCAATGTACTCGTTATGTATGACGTTATGTATGACGTTATGTATGACGTTATGTATGACGTTATGTATGACGCTCTTCTACACAGCTTGGCGCGCGTAAATCGCGAATGTGTCATTTCCGGTCTTGGGCAATTAGACTTTAGGAAGCACCAAGGACATTACGACTAAGTAGTTTACGCACGGTAGTCAGGACCAGAATACACACGTACACACAAACATCGCATGGAATACCCTTAATGTGGGCTAGCTTTGAATGATCGCAAACCCAACACAGGACATCATTTGCAGGACTGTATATGCAGAGGTTCCAAGTCTCCCGCTTTGGCGGTAGAACTCACGCTTTCTTCGTCAATTTGGGATAATCTCACCGTCTACCGCTTTAGTGTCGAAATGTTCCGCCAAACCGTAATTTCACTGGTAAAAATGTACTCATTTCGAATCCAAACATACCAACACGTCGCATGCACCAAAATTAAGTAAATATACCCTAAAATTTAAAAACAGTTCCGTCAGGAGGGGAACCCTTCTCACACTCCCCACCCCAGCGACCGCGGTTCGAGACGCGATCTGCCGCCCTCACATCTTGAAAAGCGGTATGTATACCCACCGCTTTTTGTACAGTGTTACTTGGCGCCTGTGTATATGCCACTTTAATTGAAAACAGACCATGGACGTCCACAGTCTGCATGAGGTCCTCGGTTTGTGAGTGTGTATTCTAACGATGTCCACGGTGTACAACATTAACGCACGCACACATGCACGCACGCACGCATGCACGCACGCACACACGCACGCGCACACACACATACAGACACACTGAATTGAATGGAGAATCAGTGCAAACAATTAAAACAAAAACGTTACACATCTGTGCGTTTACTGTAGTGAACACCATAATCGTTGACGCAGGAAACAAGCCCTGATTCCTAGAAGAGCGGCACTGTTACTCCGAGCAACACACATCAACAAACATGCGAAAAAACGGTAGGTACACTATAACGTCAGCCGACCTAACTATTATATTGTCGCAGTAGGAGTCGATACACCTAAACACGAAAAAATGGTAACCATACCTGAATGGTTGCATACGTCAAACTATTCAGTTGCATGTGTCATATAATGTAACATCGATGTGATTGTGTGTGCTACAGTAGCTGTTATGCGTAACATCGCTGTGATTGTGTGTGCTACAGTAGCTGTTGTGTGTAACATCGCTGTGATTGTGTGTGCTACAGTAGCTGTTGTGTGTAACATCGCTGTGATTGTGTGTGCTACTGTAGCTGCTGTATGTAACATCGCTGTGACTGTGTGTGCTACAGTAGCTGTTATATGTAACATCGATGTGATTGTGTGTGTGTTGCAGTAGCTGTAGTGTGTAAGATCGCTGTGACTGTGTGTGTTACAGTAGCTGTAGTGTATAAGATCGCTGTGACTGTGTGCGCTAAAGCAGCTGTTGTGTGTAACATCGCTGTGACTGTGTGTGCTACAGTAGCTGTTCTGTGTAAATTCGCTGTGACTGTGTGTGCTACAGTAGCTGTTCTGTGTAACATCGCTGTGACTGTGTGTGCTACAGTAGCTGTTCTGTGTAACATCGCTGTGACTGTGTGTGCTACAGTAGCGGCTGTGTGTAACATCGCTATGACTGTGTGTGTTACAGTAGCTACTGTATGTAACATCGATGTGACTATGTGTGTGTGTGTGTTTTACAGTAGCTGCTGTGTGTAACATCGCTGTGACTATGTGTGCTACAGTAGCTGTTCTGTATAACATCGCTGTGACTGTGTGTGCTATAGTAGCGGCTGTGTGTAACATCGCTATGACTGTATGTGCTACAGTAGCTGTTCTGTGTAACATCGCTGTGACTGTGTGTGCTACAGTAGCTGTTCTGTGTAACATCGCTGTGACTGTGTGCGCTACAGTAGCTGTTGTGTGTAACATCGCTGTGACTGTGTGTGCTACAGTAGCTGTTCTGTGTAACATCGCTGTGACTGTGTGTGCTACAGTAGCGGCTGTGTGTAACATCGCTATGACTGTGTGTGTTACAGTAGCTACTGTATGTAACATCGCTGTGACTATGTGTGTGTGTGTTTTACAGTAGCTGCTGTGTGTAACATCGCTGTGACTATGTGTGCTACAGTAGCTGTTCTGTATAACATCGCTGTGACTGTGTGTGCTATAGTAGCGGCTGTGTGTAACATCGCTATGACTGTGAGTGTTACAGTAGCTACTGTATGTAACATCGTTGTGACTATGTGTGTGTTACAGTAGCTGCTGTGTGTAACACCGCTGTGACTGTGTGTGTTACAGTAGCTACTGTATGTAACACCGTTGTGAATGTGTGTGTTACAGTAGCCGGACGAGCTACGTCGCGGGCTGCGCATCCGTTGCTCGTCAGGCGGTAATACAGGTGGCGCTGCGAGTCAGCGTCCAGTCATCAAGTGGTCAGGGGGCTTGGTTGTCTCCCCCCTCGTGGATGGCCTGCTGGAAGCGTCCACTGGCCTTCCACTTCCAGGATGCTAAAAAGCGCTGAAGTTTGTCTCGTGTGCAACACATTGTGGGCCATAGATGGGGGATATAGGGGTCAGACCACAGTTGACCTTATACTGTTTATTGTAGAACATTTTATATTTTGATATATGAAATTAAACAATTCATAAGATGTGACATAAGTACAATTGAACAGGTGTATTCACAGGTTTTTTGTAGAAGCTATTGACTGAGAAATCAAAAACGGCCTCAGTCTACAGGTTATAGGTCATCGTTTATAGTTCCGTGTTTGTTAAACTACTATATCCGACAGAACGAGCCATTGATAAGGGCATTCCAATTCACCGGCCGATAATAGCCTGATACAGGCTTACCTGTATCAGGCTTACCTGTATCAGAACCATAACAATTTAAGCAAGTTCTAACAGTAACCTGCTCAGTTCCAAAGAAACGCAACTAAGCAGCAATCGCTCAATGCGCACAAAACCTACCTACACTAAAAAAAATTTGGCTGAATTAACTTTTCGGTCGTTGTGTCAATATAAGCAACATTTTAAGTTAATTCGAATTGCATTGTATAAACTGATAACAGTTAACTTTTTTATTTGTTGAATTAGCCAAAAGCCCGGATGACATCGTAATTAGCTCATTGTGTATGCACCTATTAGCTGGTTGTATGCATAACTTCCGTCACAATGAAAAGTACACTCTGCATCCAGGCGATGGTGTGTGCGACAAACAGTGAGCCTGGATAATCAAGGCTAAATGCGTCGCAACTATACACAAACATAAACAGAACACACGTTAGTCTATAGAGGGGAGGTGATTAATGGTGAGATATAGTTGCTGCACATTCCGTGATGTGGCGCCATTATTTAATGCTGGTAGTGCCACCTGGCGGACAGGTAACGAACCTTTGATAGTTGGCGAAAAAGCGATGGACAGATTCGTTGTGTTTCCTGTGCAAGTTCCAGTATAACACACACACATCGATTTTCGGTGTTCTACAGGTAAGATGCTATTACCGTCGGATGTCAATAAAATTGTGTTTGTGTGTATTCTGAAGGAGTACGTTTGCAGTATTTAACGCCGTTGAGTAAATCGTTAAACTAGTAGGTCAAACTACTAAACGGACACAGCCAGTAGAGGGCGCCAGCAGATGGTTGACAATATAACTGTATTCTAATGTTTGGCTTGTTGGATTACATGTGTCTTGGGTTATAGGGGCCAGACCACATTAAAACATTGCATTGGTTAGCGTTGTTAGCGTTTTGTCTGATTATAAAAAAACGTGACCACTAAAATTTATTTCACATCAACTGCCATCATCTCGTTGATATGCTGAGCAAGTTTTGTCAAAATCACATACCTCCAGCTCTTTAAAAATGTCCCGACGTGCGATGCCGTTAATTTTGACAAAAATAGCCATGTATTCATGCGCGCACGTGGCCCTTAGCAGGAAAATTCCCATAAATCCCTCCGCCTGTTAAACTCTAAAAAATGCACTATTTTACAGCCAATAGCTTCTACAAAGAAACCTGTGGATATGCCTGCTCAACTGCACTATATGAATTGTTTAAATTCACATATCACAATTTAGTACGCCCTATATTCATGTGAAACAATAAACAAGAAGGTCAGCTGTGGTCTTACCCTAAATAGAGAAGCTTTTTTTGTGAAAGTGCTCAATTTTATACCAAGTTGCGGCACGATGTATTTATGTAGACATATTAAGGAACACTCCAGCTGTCTCATCATTAGTATTTGTTTGACGGCCAAGTCTAAACAATGCCTTGCCCATAATATTAGCTGAAAACCAGTCACTTAATTTAATTATAGGTCGATTTTGACACTTGACAAATAATAGATCATGTACACTAGATTTCTAGAGCATTGCGATCCAATGACGCCTGCTTATTGTCTCTTTCAAAATACCAATGAGTCTATTTTCAAATTAATATTTATACAATTGCTTGATTTTTAGCCATACATTGCGTAATTTTGTTAGAAAGTTGACAATTTGTCACATTTAAGCAGATTTCAGGTAAATTCCAATGTGTCAGACATGTAAAATTTTATTGTTTATGTGACCGTTTTCATGCTTCTAGTTGATGAGATACAAGGCGAACGGCTTGATTTGGAGATGCCACCATAAAGGAGTATCACATGACCAGATACCTGTTGAGGCCAGATTTGAAAATGCTGATCTACGCAATGCTTCCATTGGCTGTGATACAACCAATATGCAACTATTCTTTCCAAATTTGTTACACAATATTACCAATGCACTGGGCCACATAACAAATATCACCAATGAATGTTCTAGTGCAAAATGGCTACCTGCTCCCTCACATAGTGGTGTTGTACCCCCTAATTTTGACCAAATTTACATTTTGTCATCTAATTTTGTCATCTGACCATGCTATTCATGACTGCTACTGTTGTATTCTTTTTCCAAGCAAACTGTTCGCCTTTCCTATCAATCTGTGCCATTTTTTTATATTTAGTAGATAGATTATAGGACATCTCCTAAAGGAGACAGTTAAACAGTTTAAATGGTAACCTAAAATATGAGCCCTAAGTATATTATCACAATTGCAAATTATAAAAATTATAAGAAAGTTTTTATAATAAGCTAATAAATTCATCCAAATTACCTGTAATATCCACAATTAAGCTAACAACAACGACCAAAACATAAGCATATCAACATTTTATAACCGTGTTTGTGACCACGACTTCCGTTTATTTGGGGCCAGACCACAGTAGAGCATTGCATTGGTTGCCATATCTGACTAAGAAAATGTGACCACAAAAAAATTCTGGCGCGAGTTTAGTTTTTACAGGAGACAGTAGACAGTCAGCGTTTCCATGACTATGGGATAATACTTGAAAAATGGATAGCATCTTAAGGCCTTCTGCTGCGACGTTGGATTTCAAAAGTTAATGTATTCATATGACACATTGTAATAAAACGTATGTTGTAATGCTGAATCAAAATGAGCACAATTTCAAACATGACTTTAATGAGAACTGTAAAAACATTAAAGGAGCTGGCTAATGTCCCTTTAAATCATTACTTCAAATTTGTTTTGTCCCTGCTGAATCATGGCTTCAAATTTGTTTTAAATATGAGTTTGTTCATATAATCTGTTTTTCCTAGGTCAACACTTCGTGGTAGAACGGGGATTCCAATATGCTCCTTCTAAGAAGTTCCTTTCATCAGGTATCATCACATAGCGAAAAGTTATTGCATGTTAACAAGATTTGACAACCTTGCCATCCAAGGCAAAGGCCCAGATGGCAAGTTTACAAGGAAGCCATTGGCTTTTTTCCTAATCAAAGAATTTGATTACTCCTTTGAAGCTGCAATATCACACTGCTCTGAAACTTTCATATTGGCATTTATTGTAACTCCTTTTCTTTTACAGTAGTACAGTACCTAGAACAGTATTTATTGTAACTCCTTTTCTTTTACAGTAGTACAGTACCTAGAACAGTATTTATTGTAACTCCTTTTCTTTTACAGTAGTACAGTACCTAGAACAGTATTTATTGTAACTCCTTTTCTTTTACAGTAGTACAGTACCTAGAACAGTATTTCCCATTTCATAGTTTACATCCAACTTCCTGTGTCCTGTATGTAGGCATTTACATTTCCCAAAATTGAAGAACATCTGTCATTTCTCAGACCATTTAACTACTTTGTCTAGATCATTTTGTAAATGTTGTTTATCACCATCGTTGTTAACCCTTCTAAACACTTTTGTGTCATCCGCAAATTTCAGTACGTTGCTTGTTATATTATCGTCCCAATCATTTATGTATATTAAGAATAATAAAGGTCCTAATACTGATCCATGTGGTACCCCACTCAAAACTTATTTCCAGTTTGAAACCTCCCTATCTGCTACAACACACTGTCTTAAGTAGTAATCTTTGATGTGGCACTTTGTCTATAACATTTACTGATGATCGCTCATCTATCCACTTAGTGATTTCTTCCAAAAAACATACCATATTTGGTAAGCATGATCTCGCTTTTAGGAATCCATGTTGAGATGGATTTAATAATTTATGCCTAACAAGGAAGTCTGCCATATGGTCTTTGATTAACCTTTCTAATAATTTACAAATCACTGATGTTAAACTCACTGGTCTGTAATTCTCTGACTTATTTCTCGAACCCTTTTTAAATAATTATATGATGTTTGCTTCTTTCCATTCAACAGGAACCACTCTCTCTTTTAGTGACAAGTTTATTAAGCGTTTTTATGGTTATATTCTGAGTCTTACTTGTATAAATGAGTATGTTTAAAGTAGTTTTTAGAATATTTTTTGTATATTTATTTTGTTGGCAGATCATTTTCTTACTTTTACTTGTGTTACAAACTATATTTAAAGAAGTGTTATAGAATATCTTAACATGGTTATTTTGTTAGCATTTCTTTTTTATGTTTAGCATTTGTGTAGACTATTCTCAGTATAATTATTCTCTTAGCACTTTTATGGGCTGTAAAATACTACTATGTATGTAAAGCATCCGAGAGCAATCTCGATTGATCGGGCGCTATATAAGTACTTTTATTATTATTATTATTGAACACTCTTGCAAGTGGCGTACTAATTTGTTGTAATGTTTCCATTAGTAATTTTGGAGGAATTCAATCCACTCCTGGTGATTTATTGTCATTCATTGCCTTTATTTTCTTAGCTACCATTTCTGGAGTTACAGTTAACTAGTGGGTGGGTGGGTGGGTGTGTGACGTAAAAGCCTTTGTTTTGAATTTAGTTTTAAATTACTTATTTTTTATTAAAACAATAATTATCTTTAATTATGATTTCAGTCAGGGTCTTTCAAGATATTGACAGGTGTTGTATTGCGTTCTTTCTTTTCAAGTAAGCAGTACGAATCAACGATATCTGATCTACGTCAGAATGAGTATCTGCAAGAGCACATCAACACAGCTAACGTCCTCAGGGCCCAGACACACACTTTCACTAAGTTCCATCATGATAGTGCTGTTGTTGAGAGAAACCCTTAGCAAAAAGTCTGTATAGAATGTTCTGTAGACTAGAATGTTTTATAGCTATATAATTTGTAGTTTCCATAGTTTTCTATACAATAGTCTGCTATGCTCTGTAGAATTCTAAACAAATCTATGGAAAATTAAGTATAGTTAGTAGACATAAACTATTTCTGTAGAATATGTTGTATTCTAAAATTTCTATTGTTTCCTATATAAAATTCTTTATATAATTCTATAGATTTAGTTTTAATTTTTATAGAATTATATAGGTTTTTTGCTAAGGGAAGATGGACTGCAATGTTTGACATTATTTCTGAATACAGTCGATTCACCCCGCCCCGTGTCAGACTATCGTCACTGTCAACATTAATTGGGTTTGACAATTTTCTGAACTCGTCAATGACCGCTGTCGTCATAGGTACACCACGTGTTATTTCAGGTTAACGTCAAATGAACCTGTTTAGATGTTCGAATGAGACGCAGAAGAAAGCTCGGTGTCTATGCTGGCGTCATTGTCTTCCTGGTTTCCTTGTTCTGGTATGGGACGACCCCGGGGCCTCCTGCTCGGCCGACCGGCCCCACTGACGACGATGCACACGGCTTTGAAAGCATCTACCCCGGTGATAAGTCGTTCGGCGCACAGAAGCATGTCAAATACCCGACGAGGAAACCGACGAAGACGCCACTGCAGACTGGCGTACAGACCAGCACAGCGGCGTCTGCTGCTGCAGGACTGGTTGTGAAGTTAAAAGACATTCTCACATACGCTCAGGACAATGTGGAAATCGTTGAAGACAGAGCAACAGACTTGCCCAAGAAACAGACACACACACCTGACGTTGTCGACAGACCACGCAGTGCTGCCACTCGCCGGGTCTATGAGGAACATAAGACTCAAAAGGTAGACAGGAGAACACACAAAACGGCATCAACTCAACCCACAGACGCTATCCACCGGCTTATGGGCCTATCTTCAAACATGACGCCACGCGTAATGGGGGCCAACTCGGTTGAGTACCCTACCAGACCACCACAGAGCAGGGTAGAACAGTCTAATAAAAGAACAACTCGCACACGGGTAGATCTGTCGAGAAAGTCGAACCAACCAGACAAAGAGTGGGAAGCGGAAACCATAGGAATTGCACAAGTGTACGAAAAGATAAACTTCAACGCGGACAACTCGATAAAATTCTTCAACATCTCGCTGCCCGTGAAGCGTCGGCCAAACGCTAGCGAGACGTCGAACAAGCTCGTGGCGTATCCTACAAAAATTCCCAGGAAGGACGTCGATGCAATGTTCCGACTTCGGGCCCTGGGGCACGCAACGAATCGCGTCCGGGTAAACGCAACGACTCATGCCCGTGAGGACATTGCGAGAGCGACGTCACGTGCACCCGATTCGTCGCCAAATGTTCGCGTGACGGTGCGACGCGTCGGGCCGGCGCCCGGCGGTGCCGGGCCCGGTCTACAGGGCGAGAACATTGTCTCGATGTCCGTGTACGGGTCAGCGCCGCGCTACTTGGCCGGGGCGATGCGCAATGCAGAGCTTATCCGCGAGAACTTCCCTGGATGGAAACTTCGAGTGTACACCGAGGTGCCATCACACAGGCCCCGGTATGGCGTCGTGCCACAGGTTAGTTGATGCTGCTGCGACAAGTCTATTGTAATATATCTCATGAGACTAATGAAACTGTGAATAATAGCACATAGGGCGTGGCAATAGTAGTTGCATTAATCTAACAGTTATTAGTACTATAGTTGTATGTATTGCATGTCAAATAGAACCCACCTAATAAGGTCTCAGGAAACGTAAGACGGATAATAAACGCGTGTTCACGATGTCTTTTCTAAACATATGACGATTATTTGTACGGCTCTAACATAATCTGGACGCATATAACCGTGAAACCTCGGCACCCGGACACCATTTCACGAGAACGGAATTTCCAAACGCTAGTATACCCCCCGTAATTTTTTATTCATTTATCCGAAAAACTCGTTAATCCAGACACATACATTTAGGAGTGTCTGGATCAACGAGGTTCCACTGTATGTGTTAATTAAAACATGTTTCATGTATCACGAAAGAATGTGCTTGTGTGTAACCTATTTTCAACCAGACAAATGTGATTTCATTTATTAATAAGTAAATCTAAAATTAATTTAAACATGAACACATGTAACTGATCATGGTCGTTGGTTGGCTGTGCCCCACAGACTGTCGTAGAGAGACTGCGGGCACTCGGCGCCGACATCTACTTGGTGGACCCCCTGGAGGAGACGATTCCGCCGATGATGTGGCGGTTCCTGGTGGCGGATGACTTGTCCGTTGACCGCTTCATCGTCCGCGACGCCGACTCCCGTCTGACAGAGCGGGATGCTGCCGCCGTGCGGGCGTGGATCGCCTCCGGGAAGCCGTTCAACTGCATCCGGGATCACCCCAGTCATGCGCAGTACGCAGTTTCCGGCGGCATGTGGGGCGGGAAACCGGCGGCGCTCAAGTACATATTGCGTAAATCGTGGCGGGAGCTGATGAAAGGGTCGGGGGATCGTTACCTGCAGGACATGACGTTTCTCATTCAAATCATATGGCCGAAGGTCGAAGCGCATGCGTACTGCTCCGACAGCGTGTCGTGCGACCAGTGGCCAAACGCACATCCGTTTCCGGTGCCTCGTTATGGCTACGACACCGTGGGACAAGTGGTTAACGAACACGAGATGGGACGAGTCGGCGACATTCAGATCTTGCGACGCGCGGGCGAAAATCGAAAATGCAGCCCGAAAATTGCTGATCTCAGTTTCGCATAATTAATATGCCACTCTTTCGATCTCTAGTTCGTCTAAATTAGCCATGGTATACTTAATGTTTCAAGCTGTATTGTTGTACTTAATATTTACCGGCAGAGATTGTGTGAACCGGGAATATGACATACCAATGAATCATCCGATGAAAAATGTTATATTTATCCTTCAAGTATGAACATTGATTGATCTGCATTTTATTGCCGTACAACGGTCTCTGTGCATTCATAAAACCGGCATATTATATATCGTCGCCAAATCGTATATGTTTTTGCATCACAGATGACGACAGAGGACACGTTTTGTATGGGCATTATTTTTAAACAACCGAGATGTCTTTAATACGGTATTAATAAATTCAGTATCGCAATGCTCCAACCTTGGCGGCAGCATCCAATAAAACAGTCGCTTCGTTAACCAGTGAAATTTAAATTCCCTTAAATAATACCACACAAATTCGTGCCATTTTCCCGAATGTTGTTTTCTGAACAGTATGTTTCGTGCGAACAATCACTGCCGTTCACCAGTGACATGTACGAACATTCCACATCCATAATAAGGCTATTGGCTGCATTTGGATAGAGGGCGAACGAAACACAAACACAACAGCCGAGGAATATATTACAAATGCCGGACATGTAAGCCTACACGGTTTGGTGAAATGTGTCCACCGTACCATGTGCTATATTACTAGAAATGGCGAGTGTTACGTTCGTATTAAATCTCCCTGAAAAACATTGCATGTTATAGTTGTGCAACTGCCTTCTTATATATGCTCCCCTCACCCACTCTCTCTCTCTCTCTCTCTCTCTCTCCTCACCCACTCTCTCACTCTCTCTCCCCTCACCCACTCTCTCTCTCTCTCCCCTCACCCACTCTCTCTCTCCTCACCCACTCTCTCACTCTCTCTCTCTCACCCACTTACTCTCTCTCTCCTCACCCACTCTCTCACTCTCTCTCTCTCTCTCTCTCTCTCTCTCTCTCTCTCTCTCTCTCTCTCTCCCCTCACCCACTCTCTCACTCTCTCTCTCTCCTCACCCACTCTCTCACTCTCTCTCTCTCCCCTCACCCACTCTCTCACTCTCTCTCTCTCTCTCTCCTCACCCACTCTCTCACTCTCTCTCTCTCTCCCCTCACCCACTCTCTCTCTCTCTCTCTCCTCACCCACTCTCTCACTCTCTCTCTCTCTCTCTCTCTCTCTCTCCCCTCACCCACTCTCTCACTCTCTCTCTCTCTCTCTCTCCTCACCCACTCTCTCACTCTCTCTCTCTCCCCTCACCCACTCTCTCACTCTCTCTCTCTCTCTCTCTCCCCTCACCCACTCTCTCACTCTCTCTCTCTCTCTCTCTCCCCTCACCCACTCTCTCACTCTCTCTCTCTCCCCTCACCCACTCTCTCACTCTCCCCTCACCCACTCTCTCACTCTCTCTCTCACCCACTCTCTCACTCTCTCTCTCTCCCCTCACCCACTCTCTCACTCTCTCATACATACTAATCACTGAGACTCCTCCCATTTTATGACATTTATCTTTATGTGTATATATTTAATATAATGGGTATTACGGCATTTAACGATGCATTTTGGATAAGGACAGCACATGCCCTGGACGAGGACAGATTATCCGAGTTTATTCTGTTTTACACTGGGACCCTTCTACATTTGAACAGGATTATAGTCTGAACTACTACGCAGGAAGTAGCCTGAATATATTTCGAGCAAACAGTGACGTGGACATGACCGGTGACAGAATGTGCTCACTGAAAATTTATTTTAGTAACGCTTTACTGTAGTAGTATTGTAATCTATAAGAGTTGTGTTAATATCACCACCAATATTATAATACATATGCATTTTTATTCAATTAAGCTAAGACCGGCTTCTAAGTCATGTACAAAGTGTGAAAAGTAGTGCCTATGTGTGTATCAGCTGCTTAGCTATACCTGGTGAAAAGTACTCCAGTTATTGTTATTCTCGGTGTAAATTTAATTATATGGTACTTATCAAGTTTGGTGTACATATTCTGATGGTTTGGTATGTAAATCGGTTGATTAATTCATTCATTTCATTCACAGCTTTTTGAAGAAACTGTTTTGCTATTGTTGAAATGGTCCCCTGTGGCTGTTTATAGCGTGATCGATTACCATGTGATGCCACCTAGTTGGAAATGTCAGGACGACAAATACATGTTTCGCCATCTGGTGGCAGTAATCGCATTCAAAATGCTGCACTAAGATGACATCTCAAAGCATCGATGTTTGATACTAAACGAACCCAATGTCATTTAACTTCAGACCACCTCCCCTATATGAAACATTTAATTACATTGACCTGCGAATACCCGTGAAAATGCTATTTAAAGTGGCTGGGGCGGCTTACGCTTCCATAGTACACCTGTACACGTGTAACGATCGTGTGTGTATGGACGTCCTGGCAGCGTAAATTCGTTCGCCGTGAACACAGTCACAGAACGTATGGTTTGTTATTATGATACCACATTATTACCAATTACTGTACACTGCAGTGTGATGACTACCTGAATGCGTCATTGCTGTTAAACTTGCATATATTATAGCGGTATTGTTGTTTGTTTTGCAACCGATCCGGTGAAACTGTCTGTGGAGTGTGAGGCATGACGGGGTAGTCGATCTGTCTCCACACATCTAACCAAACAAATCAAAATGTTGACTAATATTAAATTATACACCCAGATGTTTATATAAACTACCCAGAAACTCCCGCGTTAGCCCACAGTGTGACAGTTAAAAAAGGATGATAAATAAGAATCCTGCGAGATCGATCGAATTCTGCGAGATCGATCGAGTTCTGGCTGCGAGATCGATCGAGTTCTGTCTGCGAGATCGATCGAATTCTGGCTGCGAGATCGGTCGAGTTCTCGCTGCGAGATCGGTCGAGTTCTCGCTGCGAGGTAGGTCAAGTTCTGCGAGATAGATCGAGTTATAGCGTTGTGGGATGTACAGCGAAGTAATGTGGCAATAAATAATATAGTATACTACCCAAATAAAAATAGCTAAAAGTTACCATAACACAGTCATGTATATTTAATATTTTTTATGAATTTAAAACAAAATTGACAAGTAAGACGGCAATTTCACGAGACGCCATGCAGAATATATAACTTTTTTAATGCAAGTTTACATGTGCGCTGGCGTGTCTTAGCGGTAGAGCGTTCGCTTTGCGTGTGAAAGGGCGCGGTGTGAAAGACTGCGGGTTTTTTTCTTTTAATGTTCTTATTACTGCATCAATTATATTTAGTGCTATATTCGCTTTTGTTTAATTTCGCTGATTGGCAATGTGTGGTACTAATTATTTCTAAGTGTGGCTTAGCAGCGACTAAACAAATAAACTGGTTATGACATTAAACAGCAAATAGGATGACAGCCGGTCAACCTTTGCTGTTTAACGTCATAACCAGTTTAGTTGTTTAGTCGCTACTAAGCCACACTTATAAATAATTAGTACCACACAGGCGCGGATCCAGGGGCTCGGGGGCGCACGCTCCCCCTCTTGTTTTGCTTGAACGTAATATTGGGGGGTTTACTCTTATCTGATAACTAACTTAGTCCGAGGGTGATTGTTTTATCGAAAGCTGGTGCAAACATGGCGGGCATCGATGACCTATGTCTCGACTGCTGGCTTTATTGGCGCCCCTCGCGAATGCATGACAATCGAAGGTATTTTTTCGAGTATCCATTTTTCAATCGTCATGCCAGTTGTGTTGAATACAAATAGAAACCGGTACTTCCCGGCCAAGCCTAAAATGTAATTATTGTTTACCTTAGCACTATAAAAGTTATTAACTACTGTGTACAGTGTTTAATAACTCTCTGCCCGGCTGTATCTGGGCCGATTATATATCCTTGCTTTATCACCCAGCGAGAGTAGAGAAGCTAATATAGTTTATCGAATGTCGTCTTAGGAGAGGCTGTATGACAGAAAAGTATTGGCTGTCTTCTGGGTCTCCTGCTGGGTCCAGCGCAATGCAAAGCCCAGACTTATGATGAACTGGTAACATGGCTGGTGTCATCAATGGTTGTACTGTCAATTTCATGAAAATTGTGCCGTAAGCACATTATTACCATTGTCATTGAATCTGACATTATCCAAGGCATGCCAGGTTACTGGTGTACAAAATATGATGTCCACCCTGCAGACCCTTGCTATATTCTTCAAATATTCACCAAAGAGACAATGACGACTAGAGCAATCTACAGAAGAGATCAACATCCAGAGGACTCGAGAAGGTTTGAAGGAAGTGGGTGTTGGAAGGGTGAAATTACTGTGTGAAACAATTCACTCCAAATGAATCAGTGCATGTTTGAGTACACCGTAGGCCTCATCAAGCTGCTCCAAGGTTCTACGCAGGATGTTCTCCGGGCCTATGAAGAAGTCACTCTGATAAAGGGCATCAGTATGTTTCACTTACTGATGCTAATATATCGGTCACAAGTGTTGGAGTTGAGCATGCCAGTTCTGCACTCAAACTGGTGAAAACCGTGACACGGAGCACCGAGCACCAGGATCGCCTCAGTGCGTCGGTACTACTTCATGTACACAAGGACATCAAACTCGACATCCAAGCAATTATTGACAAGTACAAATGGAAGCATTCAATAATTAATCCTCTGAGCGTCCATTGAACTGCTACTGAATGATGCACACTAACTATACATACATATGTACAATACACTAATACATGTTACATTAAACGTTTCAGCGTTTTCCTTTAATTAATATGATGATAATATTATCCACGGTGGCTCACAAATCATCCACCTGAGCAAACTTGCACCACGTCATGGCCCAGAAAACACCATATCAAGAATAGTAAATATACATTCCCCGGACTTCTAGCTTTGAATGGGTGGCTGTGCCTCTTCCCCGTCGCTCAAATCCTTTACCATCTGATTCACGATGGTAACAATCTGATTCACGATTGTAACATTTACCAAAAAATTCCATTCATTTATTGTCCTAGCTCTGTAAAAATTACTTTGTGAGTGATTCATAAAATATATGAAATAAAAATTACTGTGTTGTGGTAACTTTTAGCCACTTTTATATGAGTAGTATATTATATTACCCTGGTCTAAAAATAACGCTATAACGGACGTCGGGACAATCACGAGTCTCAGACTTCGTTGTTCCAGTCACACGTCGGGTCCATGCATCGCAAATTAGCGACGGCCAAAGTCTCGAAGTTCATTGTCTCGGACTTCAGTATTGTCTGAGACATTAAATGTCTCAGACTAAATGTAGTTGTACCGGTTCATGCATCAGGCTCCAGAGATGGCTTCACTGTTTACAAAAGGCAATCTGGTCAGTCAGACCCATTGACCCTGCTGATTCATGGAAGAATAAAGCCAATGCTGGCGTAATATGACCCAGACACAACATTCATTACAAATACAGATTGCAGGGCCTGCGTAGCAGCAAACAAGGAACTATGTCAATATCAAGATGTGTTGAAATAACGAACTCGCCAGTTAAAACTTAGACATTTCTCATTACAGAATTAACATTTCTCTTATCAGTAACATCCAGGACATTTTGCTACTTAATTTAACATAAAAAACCGACAACACATACGACACTGAAATACGGAATATGACCGTGAGCAAAATATTTCGGGTTCATACGGTTTGTCTCAAAATTATATTGGCCGTTTTTGCTGTCATTCAACATTCTGCTAACTTCTTCATGTTAACCAAAATAAACCTTAGTGGACGAATGGACGAATAAAGTCAAGGCTGGCGTAATATGACCCAGACACATTTATTACAAATACAGATTGAAGGGCCTCCGTAGCAGCAAACTAGGGAACATGTCAATTTCGAGATGTGTTGAAATAAGGAACTCGCCAGTGAAAACTTTGACATTTCAAGCATGATATTTCTCATTACAGCATTAACATTCCTCTTATCAGTAACAACCAGGACATGTTACTTAATTTAACATTACAAAAACCGACAACACATACGGAATACGGAATATGAACGTGAGCAAAATATTACGGGTTCATATATTATACGGTTTGTCTCAGAATTATATTGTCCATTTTGCTGTCATTCAACATTCTGCTAACTTCTTCATGTTAACCAAAATAAACCTCAGTGACGCTGACATACCTGTGGGTAATGTTTTTAAAATCATAGAAATCAAAGACTAAAAAAACAAATTATGTATTAATCTGAAATATTATTTAGTATTTCAACTACGTTTTAAAGAAATTTATAGTTTATTTTAAGAATTTCAAATGAAACTATTTAATTCAAAATAAGCACACAACACCCGTCCCAGGGCCCATGTCTTCGATAGACGTACGAATGTGACACATGTTTGCCATATATATGAAGGCAAAACTCTCCCGGACGTTAATTCACTCATGGAATATCTGGATAAATCAGTTTTAAATAGTATCCGATGTGATAAACACTGAATACGCCTACTGAAGTATACAGTGTATTACATAATCTATGTTGAATCTCAGCCAAGACTGGAAAGTTTGCGTGATAATCTTAAACTG
Source organism: Lamellibrachia columna (assembly GCA_963662155.1). Taxonomy (NCBI): domain Eukaryota; kingdom Metazoa; phylum Annelida; class Polychaeta; order Sabellida; family Siboglinidae; genus Lamellibrachia; species Lamellibrachia columna. Next base: position 31,319,861 of record OY759270.1, read on the forward strand.
GCCGTGTTATGTTGGTATTATATCTGATATTTCTTGAGTGACCGCGGCGGGCGGCTTTTCCGCCACATCTACAGGAAATTTGAATGAAGTATTTCGAGAATACGGACTGTGCCACCTTAATAATCATGCAGATACGCTGTGTAAATTTAAGAACATATTGAAAACCTTGTTATTTAGTCATGCGTATTTCCAATGAGGAATAACTGTGAACGAGGACACTTTTTATGAACATGCATTTTACCTATTTATTTACTATAATTAATCATTCGTTAATCTTAATCGAATACTCTATTTTTAATATATATATATATATATATATATATATATATATATATATATATATATATATATATATTAAAATATATAAATAATATATAAATAATATATATATATATATATATATATATATATATATTAAAATATATAAATATTATATATATATATATATATTAAAATATATATATATATATATATTAGAATATATAAATATTTTATATATATATTAAAATATATAAATATTATATATATATTAATATATATAGATATATATATATATATATATATATATATATATATATATATAATTGGTGATCGAATATTATATTTATTGTGTCTTGATTGCATGTATATCCAAGATATAGGGCACTTCATAAATTTTAGTAATAATAAATAATCGTATATACTGTTCATATTCAGCTGCCAAAGGTTCCATTTCAGCACCTAGATTGATTTTGTTTATTTTAGCTTATAGTCGCTTTTAAATTAAAACATATTTTAACACCTTAATTGTTTGCCTAACAAAGAACATTTGTTAAAATGTTACGAATAAAATTACAGGTGGGACTGGAAGGGCTGTGTGGTTTAGTTTTTGTTACCTCGAATTGCAACACCAAGGTCAATTCAAATAACTGTGGTTGAAGGGAATACGGCTTCGTAGCGGTGTCTTTTATATACGACCCCTTAACGTTGAATTGTGGGTAACATGGGCTGACATTTTGCCGCAAACTTGCCGAGGACGGTGTCGCCGCCATGCTTGCCATAAGGGCGACGAACGAAAGGCTCCGGCATAAATGCCATAATAGACCCGATGACTTTCCCGTCGACCTATTCTCACTTCAGCTAGACGAACTCAAGCTTTTGCAAGACGAGGCACCCGAGACGAAGTCGCAGGTACCTGACGTGTGCGATTTAGACAAATCGTCACGCCGTTTCTTCCAGCCTGTTCTTCTAGTTTTAAACGTTTTATTCTTATTAAGTTATTAGCAAAGCTAATTGTTTTTATGATTCCATTCCCGGCAAGTAGACATATTTGCCGTACCATTTTTGTTTCGAATTCGTGAACAGGCCATTGAGCACAGCAAAGTTCGTTTCGACTGCAAATCGGGCAAGAAAATTTTATTGGCGATGCACTTGCTTATATAGCCACGGTTAAGTGCATGCCGTCGTTAGTCGCGGCGAGCCAATCGTGGCGCAGCGCGCTTGACTTTCTACCAATTACAGTGCGACAGGCCATGAGAGGCTGCGTGAACAGAGCTGTGGGAGGTTCCGCGTTGTGCAAGTGCGTGGACGTCGCGTGATATGTCACAGGTCACGGCGTTTGCGCACTTGATATACTGGGCGGGGTCTAAGCCGAAGGTATTCGGTAAACTGCTGTAGTATCTTTGGTCTAAACCGCTTCAGACCAGTTCAGACTGCTTTAGTGAATGGTCGCTGTTGTCAATAAATGTTATGTAATATAAGCTGCTGTGTTATATAAACTAGATTTAACAACACGATTGCTATCCAAGGCAAAATCCCAGTTGGCAAATGATAAACATTGTCATTGAACAGAAGTAACCATTTAGTCGAATCATAGACATAGACATAGTGATCTTGGCCCTAGTGTAGTGATCTCGGCCTCGTGTTGCAATACATAATTAAGCGTGTCTATGTGATCTCGGCCTGGTTTCTGGTGATCTCGGCCTTGTCTCTAGTGATCTCGGCCTCATGTTGTAATGCATAATTATAAGAGTTTTCATGCCACCTTTAAGCAATGTTGCGATATGCATATGGATGATCGTTATGTCACAAGTCACACGTCATATGTCGTAGATGATACTTCATAGATTTGGAACATTATGTCACAAAACGCTTGGACGATTTGTCAAAAAATTATTTTACGTTTTTATTTTGTTGTTCACGCACTGAACATAAATCGATGATTATTTGTTGTAATGTTGGCAGGGACTCTGCCGTATATATACGCATTTTAGACGTTATTATACTTGTTATCGTTATCGTCGAGCGCTATAGATGGTACTCAAAATCAAATAAAGTGATGTAAAGTTCATTATGTTTGCAGTCTCCATCCTTCATGTTAATGTGTGTTACATATACATGATATGTGATTCGTATATTGTATGACATTTTATGCCAATGTTTTGGTAGTAATTAATACAACCAAAAAAGAAAAAATCAGGCATATATGAAAACAACATTTCATTTATTAAGCACATGTTTGCTATTTACAAAAATTTCTGCATAATTAAAATTCAGATCTGCCACCACACATAATTCCAACATGTAACCTTCCAATGGAACACACTAATATAAAACACTAAAGGAACATACTGATATATAAAGACTAATGGAACATAATATAGCAACAAAGACTAAATGGAGCACTAACATCAGAGAATAGTGGAACACAGTAATATAAAAGACTAATGGTACATACTACTAATAAAAAACTAATGGAGTACACTAACATCACAGAAAAATTTATCACACTAATATAAAAGACTAATGGAACATACTAATAACAAAGACTAATGGAGCATACTAACATAACAAAGACTAATGGAGTACACTAACATTTCTTGATTTCTCTCTCTCTCTCCATGTGCTCCATGGGGCTCTGGTGGCACACCCCCACCGTTTTGGTATGGCAGTACCCCCCATGGACAGGGCCTCTTGACGCGCATTGACAATTCGCAAACAACTCATACAAGCCTCTTCGGACTGCATATCGTATGGCGATCGCAAATGATGATTGTAACTAATAGTCGTGTTTTCGCTCTGTATGTTGACCTTTGTGGTGAGTCCCCCTTCTAAATACCCGGTGGTGGCTTACCGTCGCTTCTGATTGGCCAATCATAGGTATGGTATATCTGATTGGACCGCTTGTCTTATCCCCAATACTCGGCCCGCCTGCCACCTGAGCGCACCGCTTCGGCACATAAAGTCCATTCATTCATTCATTCTGGTGTGTTCTTCTTTAGGCGCCACAACAACGCGATGTTTTATTGGGGAGATCAACAACCCCAACACAAGTTCAATTGGTGTGAAGCCATTGTACGATATAACTGGCACTGCAATGATCTTTTCCGTTAAGTTGGTTAACTGTAATATTTACCGAATTACGATCGCATTTCACATAGATTTCAAGCATTGCCTGCACTAATTCTCACTGGAACCTAAGCCTTCACTGTTGTATATGCGGAGGTGTTATGTCCTACTAAGAAGATCGTCGTCAGCATCATCTAGTCGTCCGTAGAACTGGTCCAGCAAAACTCACAGATGATGATTGATGTTGAAACGTTTGATATTTCTATCTATCTACGTCTATTTATATGTATTGTACTCTTATTGAATAAAGGGATTGAGTCAGTTTAATGTTATTTTAATTGTACTTGTGTTTTTAAATCAGTTGGAAACGTTGTGTAGATCAAAGACCATATAGAAGCTTGCCTTCATTACAAACATATTATGTCCGTTATTATCGATATTTCTCTGTACACTCTGTATTTTAAAATTCGGCTGAACAGGTTATAGGCAGAAAACGAGGCATTGCGAGGATATATTGAGTGAATTATACAACTATATTTATTTATACGGCATAAACACATTTTTTACAGCGACCATAGATACTGAACAATAAGTACATACTACAACTATAATTATTTCGAAGGCATAAACACTCATATTTACCTATCACGAGGCCGAGATCACCAGAGACCAGGCCGAGATCACCACCGAACAGGCCGAGATCACTGGCATCGATTTAGTCTATTCCGCCATTAAAAAACCATGTGATATTATATTTGTCTTCTAGTGCCAGTGGTCCAACCAAATACTGCATGTGTTGTTATAATTATAACACCACTTTAACCAAAAGTTTTCTAAAGTACACAAGCCTTGATGGGGTACTTGCCTTGTTGCAAGTTTAACTAACTAAACTGCCTATAAAACACACACAGCAACGCAAGCTTATCCTAATGCGTGTGCTAACTGTCTATAAGTGTGAGGCACGTCAGCGACCGTTTCCCCATACCCCACTATACCTATTCAAAATTCAAACCAACACCTTTGATTAACATTACAGCTATGAGCTTAGATGTGTATACTACCCACAGTGCATGCTCCTGCATTAGCCCAGGATTGGGCTGTAAAAACTAAACTACTTGAGGATGTTACAAGAGCAAAGCCAACGCAAAGAGTATCCGCTCCTACAGCAGCCGTCAATTGCATGGCACACCACATGACCCTCCAACCACGGGCAATATGCGTCATTGTCGACATATGTGTCAGACATAAATCATAGGTTCCTTGACATACGTCACTTCAAAAATATGACGTACCATTGCATGTTTTTGACGCACACATGGAGACGTTTAACCGACCATTTTCGACCAATGATTTTTTTATCACTTAATAATTTTACCTTTTAATTTTCATAAATACAATAGAAGCAGAAAAATTAAACCATGCTTTATTCACTTGTTCACAATCACAGCTGTCAATGGGCAGTTTATGCTACACAAATTTCTGATATTTGTATTGCACAATGCAACACATTTTTAATGCTTATAACCACACCAGCATAGAGTGCCTGTTGTCTGAGCAAGCTGTAGGCCTAGTTTGTTCCTGCATATGTACCCATATTCATAGTATACGCACCTGATTTTGAATGCAGACACAAATATTTGCTACTGTAATGAATTATATTGCTATTATATTGTTTACCGTACTTTTAGCAATTATTCGCAGCATATGCATCTGCAAACAACAGAAACTGTCCGCAAAAAGAGGGGAAAAGCGATATATCATCCGACATGGTCGTTTATCAGGGGTGGCAATACATTAGAATCATTTAAGTCGCTGGTTGCCGTCATTCTAATCTTTTTGCAGCTAAAACACTTGGTGCAGATTTTTGTGACAGTCATTATTGCATATTGGCACGTTTACTTGCTTCAGCAGAGTTGGTGTTCACCTGATGACCTTGACCTTCTCTTCGACAACTCTCTGGGGGCGTTCATGGTCTCCCAGTTCGACAACGACAACGAAAAGTTGATTTCCTCAGCAGCTAGCAATGATGGCTACACGTTTGCAACACCCCTGCCAACACATCCATTTACCCTTTCTTCATCACAAGGTCGAACCCCATGTAGCTCAGGTCAAAGCAGTCCACGGCGCTACAGCTCCAGACAGGTTTCCCCAGTTTGGGAAGGAAGTGGGATGCTGGACGGAGCAGAGGGGGGAAGCTTGAAGGACACTAAGGAGAAATTGCCACGCTATAAACGACCGTCACACATCAATGCGGAATACAAGCGACGGGGTAAAATACAGGTGAAAGCACACTTGCATAACTCTGAGAGGTATACAACTTCCCCAACTGGGTGAAAACTTTTATTTCTTTTTCTCTTTCAGGTAGTCACTTTGTCTTAAGATTGAACTGTGTAGGTTTATGTCACTTTGTCTTAAGGTTTATATGTTTAGGTGTGTGAACGTACCAGTGTGTAAGATTGGATGTGTGACCCGACATGTACAAATTGTTTGACAAAATATTATTTACCTGTAGGTAGTACAAGAAACTTGCCAGAGTTAAATTTGAACACTGTATGCGTTTTTTTGTGTGCATGTTTTTAAAAGGTTACAATTCCAGGATAAATATTTTATAAAGAATATTTGCACTTCAATTGTAATAATTTATTTACTGACTAATACTTTAGGTAAGTGAGCATTGCTTGAAATGAAGCATTTCAATGTAAAAATATGTGGATGATCAAATCACTTTTGCACATTGTAAAACGTTCCTTACATAATTTGTCTGCAGTGGTAGCCTTGTTTAAACAAAGCAAGGTCACTTTCGCTAGCTTTATCTAAGTACATTGTCAGTAGCAACATCTAAGAATAGACACTGCAGTCTGTGAAACTTTATTTTGGACTTTGCCACACATTTAGACTGGTTCACGACGTCCAGAGGCTTATGCACATGTGTGCGTTGTTAATTCATCTGGATTAATGAACTTTTCATATTAATTATCAGCAAATATATTTGAACCATAAGTTTGGACAGTATGCACATGTAATAATATATCGCTGATCTGTTACACAAAAAATCATTGATTTATTTGTTAATTTTATGATGACGGTTTAATGTTGTGTCATTAGTAAGCAGTGTATCTACTAATCAGGTAGTGTGGTTCTGTTTGTGTGATTCAGAATGGCTTCGATAAGCTACAAAGTGTTGTACCATCCCTTGTGGACACGCAACAACCGGCTGGAAAACGCAGCAAGTCTACGATGTTGTTGAAAAGTAGGTATACCTGTTTTAGTGTCCTCTCAATTATGTGACACTATTAGTGAATATCAGTGGTCATGTGAGCAGAACTCAGGACTGCCTTATGGTGGGCTTTAACATGTTGCGACTTACATTTAGAAGACACCATCGCCACAAAGTTAGAGACATTTACACAAAACTTACACCTTAAGGATGCCCACACATATGTAAAATGTCTTCTTGTATAACATACTTCAATCTGATGTTTGTGATAAAGCAGTTTTTGTAAAAATACAACAGTAAAGTCTAGCTTAGCTATAACAATTTCTTTAGGATAGAAGGTTCAATATAATGTAAAGTAAGTATGAATATTACAGGGAATAGATGTTTGTTAAAAATTAATTTTATTACAAATTGGTGCAAAGCCAGTCACAAAATACTGTTTCACTGCAACCACTTGTTTTAATGTAATGTAAAATGTTGGCCTGTGTAAATAATGTTGGTTTCAATAATGTAATTGTTTCTCAGCTGTTTTATGGATGAATATTTGATGTTTAAAATTCTTCTTAACTAGTTTTCATTAAAGTAGAGAAAAGTGAACAATGTATTATTGCTGTAAATTACCACAGAAGATGTATTTTATGTACAGAACAATTGATGTAATATATAATTTATATTTTGATGATATTAGAAATTATCTATTCACTAGGCCATCAACTGAAGACATAACACTAATTTTTCATAACATGTTTATTAAAATCCTTAATTTATGTACAGGTTTATTCAAACTTTTCATTCGCATACAGGTATAATAAAATTCTTTGTTTATGTACAGGTTTACGTAAAACCCAGTGCAGTCTATGGCTGCAATAACTACGTTTCATTAATTTCATTTTGTACTACACAAAATTACTTATATTTCTGAATACAGCAAATTGCCAGCTATACCCCTGAATAAGTGCAAAATGGTTAATTCCGCCACATACGCATACACAGACAAGTATAGGCAACACTGCGGGAATGTTTAGAGGTGTGTGGTTCGTGAAGCACCCAGATTTTTTTGCACAAGAGTTTCCTGCTCTTGCGGTGCTTCAGGTTTTTTATTGATAGAAATCAACTATCAATTTCCCTCATTTTCACACGGTTGGCAGCTTGGTGTACCCAGCTTTAATGAAACTACGTAGTTAAAATCCGTGCTAAAGACGTGGTTACATTTTCAGCGTCCTTACCTTCATAATCGATGAGTTCGCACACAATCGTGCAGACTCGTATCCCAAAATTCATTGTATGTAATTCAAAGTTTGGTATTTCTTCCTCTTTCAGATTTTGCTGTTTCTATTAATTTGTGATGGTTCTATTTGCATTTCAGTATTATCTTCTATGCTCTATTGGAGATATAAGTGATATATGGGCGTGGGTCTCTCATTCACTACTAAAATAGGTTCACTTGTTCTTTCAGGCTGCGTGTCCCTTTTATTGTGACTGGACAAGGACTGTGACAGGGCATTGTTGGGTTTAAAGGGAGGTACTGTGACAGGGTATAAAACATTTTAGTACTGCCCTTTCACACTGCATAGTTCGGATCGAAACAGTACCATAATATATTCTCAGGCAGCTTCTGCTTGCATTGTTTTCTGCAGTTCAGTGAATCACATGTTAAGCTCAAGCTAAAAACTTTGAAAGAAACTTAAATAGGAGAACCAAACAACACTTAATAAGTGCCAGCAGACAGCTTACTACAACGAGGTCGTTAACTTGAAGCCATCAGAACAACAACACTTAATAAGTGCCAGCAGACTGCTTACTACAACGAGGTCGTTAACTTGAAGCCATCAGAACAACAACACTTAATAAGTGCCAGCAGACTGCTTACTACAACGAGGTCGTTAACTTGAAGCCATCAGAACAACAACACTTAATAAGTGCCAGCAGACTGCTTACTACAACGAGGTCGTTAACTTGAAGCCATCAGAACAACAACACTTAATAAGTGCCAGCAGACAGCTTACTACAACGAGGTGGTTAACTTGAAGCCATCAGAACAACAACACTTAATAAGTGCCAGCAGACTGCTTACTACAACGAGGTGGTTAACTTGAAGCCATCAGAACAACAACACTTAATAAGTGCCAGCAGACTGCTTACTACAACGAGGTGGTTAACTTGAAGCCATCAGAACAACAACACTTAATAAGTGCCAGCAGACTGCTTACTACAACGAGGTCGTTAACTTGAAGCCATCAGAACAACAACACTTAATAAGTGCCAGCAGACTGCTTACTACAACGAGGTCGTTAACTTGAAGCCATCAGAACAACAACACTTAATAAGTGCCAGCAGACTGCTTACTACAACGAGGTCGTTAACTTGAAGCCATCAGAACAACAACACTTAATAAGTGCCAGCAGACTGCTTACTACAACGAGGTCGTTAACTTGAAGCCATCAGAACAACAACACTTAATAAGTGCCAGCAGACTGCTTACTACAACGAGGTCGTTAACTTGAAGCCATCAGAACAACAACACTTAATAAGTGCCAGCAGACAGCTTACTACAACGAGGTGGTTAACTTGAAGCCATCAGAACAACAACACTTAATAAGTGCCAGCAGACTACTTACTACAACGAGGTGGTTAACTTGAAGCCATCAGAACAACAACACTTAATAAGTGCCAGCAGACTGCTTACTACAACGAGGTGGTTAACTTGAAGCCATCAGAACAACAACACTTAATAAGTGCCAGCAGACTGCTTACTACAACGAGGTCGTTAACTTGAAGCCATCAGAACAACAACACTTAATAAGTGCCAGCAGACTACTTACTACAACGAGGTGGTTAACTTGAAGCCATCAGAACAACAACACTTAATAAGTGCCAGCAGACTGCTTACTACAACGAGGTCGTTAACTTGAAGCCATCAGAACAACATCACTTAATAAGTGCCAACAGACTGCTTACTACAACGAGGTCGTTAACTTGAAGCCATCAGAACAACAACACTTAATAAGTGCCAGCAGACTGCTTACTACAACGAGGTCGTTAACTTGAAGCCATCAGAACAACAACACTTAATAAGTGCCAGCAGACTGCTTACTACAACGAGGTCGTTAACTTGAAGCCATCAGAACAACAACACTTAATAAGTGCCAGCAGACTGCTTACTACAGCGAGGTCGTTAACTTGAAGCCATCAGAACAACAACACTTAATAAGTGCCGGCAGACTGCTTACTACAACGAGGTGGTTAACTTGAAGCCATCAGAACAACAACACTTAATAAGTGCCAGCAGACTACTTACTACAACGAGGTCGTTAACTTGAAGCCATCAGAACAACATCACTTAATAAGTGCCAGCAGACTACTTACTACAACGAGGTCGTTAACTTGAAGCCATCAGAACAACAACACTTAATAAGTGCCAGCAGACTGCTTACTACAACGAGGTCGTTAACTTGAAGCCATCAGAACAACAACACTTAATAAGTGCCAGCAGACTGCTTACTACAACGAGGTCGTTAACTTGAAGCCATCAGAACAACAACACTTAATAAGTGCCGGCAGACTGCTTACTACAACGAGGTCGTTAACTTGAAGCCATCAGAACAACAACACTTAATAAGTGCCAGCAGACAGCTTACTACAACGAGGTGGTTAACTTGAAGCCATCAGAACAACAACACTTAATAAGTGCCAGCAGACTACTTACTACAACGAGGTGGTTAACTTGAAGCCATCAGAACAACAACACTTAATAAGTGCCAGCAGACTGCTTACTACAACGAGGTGGTTAACTTGAAGCCATCAGAACAACAACACTTAATAAGTGCCAGCAGACTGCTTACTACAACGAGGTGGTTAACTTGAAGCCATCAGAACAACAACACTTAATAAGTGCCAGCAGACTACTTACTACAACGAGGTCGTTAACTTGAAGCCATCAGAACAACAACACTTAATAAGTGCCAGCAGACTACTTACTACAACGAGGTCGTTAACTTGAAGCCATCAGAACAACATCACTTAATAAGTGCCAGCAGACTACTTACTACAACGAGGTCGTTAACTTGAAGCCATCAGAACAACAACACTTAATAAGTGCCAGCAGACTGCTTACTACAACGAGGTCGTTAACTTGAAGCCATCAGAACAACAACACTTAATAAGTGCCAGCAGACTGCTTACTACAACGAGGTCGTTAACTTGAAGCCATCAGAACAACAACACTTAATAAGTGCCGGCAGACTGCTTACTACAACGAGGTCGTTAACTTGAAGCCATCAGAACAACAACACTTAATAAGTGCCGGCAGACTGCTTACTACAACGAGGTGGTTAACTTGAAGCCATCAGAACAACAACACTTAATAAGTGCCGGCAGACTGCTTACTACAACGAGGTCGTTAACTTGAAGCCATCAGAACAACATCACTTAATAAGTGCCGGCAGACTACTTACTACAACGAGGTCGTTAACTTGAAGCCATCAGAACAACAACACTTAATAAGTGCCAGCAGACTGCTTACTACAACGAGGTCGTTAACTTGAAGCCATCAGAACAACAACACTTAATAAGTGCCAGCAGACTGCTTACTACAACGAGGTCGTTAACTTGAAGCCATCAGAACAACAACACTTAATAAGTGCCGGCAGACTGCTTACTACAACGAGGTCGTTAACTTGAAGCCATCAGAACAACAACACTTAATAAGTGCCGGCAGACTGCTTACTACAACGAGGTCGTTAACTTGAAGCCATCAGAACAACAACACTTAATAAGTGCCGGCAGACTGCTTACTACAACGAGGTCGTTAACTTGAAGCCATCAGAACAACAACACTTAATAAGTGCCGGCAGACTGCTTACTACAACGAGGTCGTTAACTTGAAGCCATCAGAACAACAACACTTAATAAGTGCCGGCAGACTGCTTACTACAACGAGGTCGTTAACTTGAAGCCATCAGAACAACAACACTTAATAAGTGCCGGCAGACTGCTTACTACAACGAGGTGGTTAACTTGAAGCCATCAGAACAACAACACTTAATAAGTGCCGGCAGACTGCTTACTACAACGAGGTGGTTAACTTGAAGCCATCAGAACAACAACACTTAATAAGTGCCGGCAGACTGCTTACTACAACGAGGTCGTTAACTTGAAGCCATCAGAACAACAACACTTAATAAGTGCCAGCAGACTGCTTGCTACAACGAGGTCGTTAACTTGAAGCCATCAGAACAACAACACTTAATAAGTGCCAGCAGACTGCTTACTACAACGAGGTGGTTAACTTGAAGCCATCAGAACAACAACACTTAATAAGTGCCAGCTGACTACTTACTACAACGAGGTTGTGAACTTGAAGCCATCAGAACAACAACACTTAATAAGTGCCAGCAGACTACTTACTACAACGAGGAGGTTAACTTGAAGCCATCAGAACAACAACACTTAATAAGTGCCAGCAGACTACTTACTACAACGAGGTCGTTAACTTGAAGCCATCAGAACAACAACACTTAATAAGTGCCAGCAGACTACTTACTACAACGAGGAGGTTAACTTGAAGCCATCAGAACAACAACACTTAATAAGTGCCAGCAGACTACTTACTACAACGAGGAGGTTAACTTGAAGCCATCAGAACAACAACACTTAATAAGTGCCAGCAGACTACTTGCTACAACGAGGTCGTTAACTTGAAGCCATCAGAACAACAACACTTAATAAGTGCCAGCAGACTACTTACTACAACGAGGAGGTTAACTTGAAGCCATCAGAACAACAACACTTAATAAGTGCCAGCAGACTACTTACTACAACGAGGTCGTTAACTTGAAGCCATCAGAACAACAACACTTAATAAGTGCCAGCAGACTACTTACTACAACGAGGTCGTTAACTTGAAGCCATCAGAACTGTTACTGACAAGTCATGGCTATCGTAACCACTTTTAATGCTAGTGTTAAGACATTTTGGCAAACATATTAAAGCATAAGTACGGGAGATATAATAAATATGATCATTTTATTTCACGAAACATTCAAAATTATTTACATAACAATGTTAAAACTTAATTGTGCAGTTGACAAATATACAACCATAATGTGAAAAATATGTGTATTATTTGAAAGACAAAAGAAAGTGAGACAAATCAATTTTAATCCATCATTACAACAAAGAGAATAAAATGCAAATGATTTAGCCAAATAAATGAAGATTGGCTATTACGAACACCTATGCTGATTGCAACAGGTGTATGCCAGGGGGGGGCGTTTGCTCGTTTGGGACGATGTGGGTGACCTTGACCTACAGCAGCAACGGACGGCCCGTTAAAAGTGTGTACTATGGCGTTTGCTATCCTTTCAGCTGTTGAATTTCTCCGTCATATTCGGAATGAAAACAAATCGCTTCAACGAGAAACCGATAAGTTGCGAGCGGAAATATGCGTATTGACCGGAGATATCAAGTAAGTCCACCCAGTGCTTTTGCCAACGTCTCGCTAACGGTTGTGTGGGTTGGCGTGCACGTACTCGTTGCATGCATGGCGCATGCTGTGCCATCGTACCTGTTACGTATTAGCGGGACTTGACGTTGTTATTGTCTACGTAATGTCTAGGACGTGTACTGTGGCGATAAGTGCACCACCAGGGGCTGAGCCATTGTTGCGTGGCCGGGTGCTGCACTTCGCCAGGTGTAACATGCTCTGTACGTGTCATTCCATTGACACTGTGATATGCATGCGTTAATGGTGTAGCGTTCGTTTTTGTAGTAGACACCAGGAGGAGCTGCCAGCTGCCGGTCTGATTGTGGCGCCACCTATATTGCCGCCTGCTCCAACCGACATGCAGTCGATGTTCGAGGAATATTTGCTCACGAGAACACGTCAGAACTGGAAGTTCTGGATCGTATCCTTTCTAGTAGTTAAACATTTCAAAGTTGTGATGGCTAAATTAAACTGAAAAATTTCTAAAAACTTGGTATGAAATATGTAATATGAGTGTACATTTATGAAAATGCTTTTACAATACTTCTTACATCCTAAAAAGATAAAATACAGTAAGTGAATAAAAAATCTTAGTGCCTTGGACACACTTTATGTCCTCTTGTTGGAGACTCTTGGTACTTTGTGAGAAATTAATTAAACCAGTTTTGATATGGAGTTAGCCAAGCTTTATGGACACTTTTTTACCAGCTCCAGTCCCACATCCCAGGTTACACAGGATGGTCCTTGATGCCTTTGCATCATTTTGTCTGTATTAGAGCCTATCAAATCTTGGCATGTTATCTTCTATTTTCTTTGTAACTTTACACAAAATCGGAATTTTATCGTAACATTAAATAAACTGTTTCTTTTCTAACATCTTCTCCGTCCCAGTGTGTTTTATGTGGACCACATTTATAAAATATACTTTGACCATTATTTGTCCTGACTAGTAATCCCCCATGACATTTAGCTCGTTTGTGCAAATGTGTTATTTAGTTTTTTTTTTATAATTTATTAAATCAACTGTGCATATCACTTAAACTATTCCCGTAGCACACGGTTCAACACCAACAAACCTGATTCCTAATGGGCTAAATGAATTGATGACGATGTTTGAAAACATTTGAGGGTCAAATTGTTTGAATAAATATAGTTTAAGTTATATGGCATGATTTTATTGTAAAAACAGTCAGACTGTTTACTTTTACAATGTAAATAATCACCCGGCTGAGACTTTGATACAATGAACATGGCACATTCTCAATATAGTTACCGGTGCAGTGTTTGAGCCACGCCAGTTTTCGACCCATTGAAATCTCACTTGATATTGCGTTAGAGGCATCACAGCGTCTGTTTACGACAATAACGATACAGAATCTTTTCTAAGCAAAATATATTTTGATATATAATATAACATGGAACATGTTTATATATAAAGCGCTATGCCAAGCCTGGTTATGAAAAGTTGACATAATTGGAACAAAGTTGTAAAATGAAAAAAGGCTTGCCATAAATATAGGTCGAATTCCTCCAGTTTCCTCGACTCGCACGACATGGTTCAGACGTTCAATATTCTTAAGTTTTTCACTCAAAACAACTGTTTTAATAATTTTTTTTCATTAAATAAATGAAGTAGCTGTTGCTGATTTGGTATATTGATCTCTTACACAAAATGTTTCTTAAGATTTTTTCTTAAACGGCATACTCTATTAAGTAGGTCGAAAACTACACCGACCAGCATACCTGCAGATATACCAGTCATTTCACCACAATTTCTAATTATGATTGTAGTAACGTGGTTTTGACTGTTCATCGTCGGATGTTTCCTTGACCTGTTTCTAGTTTGGTCTCATTGTTCGTTCGTTATTCAACACATTCAATAGCATTGTCGCAACTGCCAGTCCAGAGAACTTCTGCCAGACGCTACTGAACTGGGTCGAAACGCACTGCTCGTTACTTGTACTCAGACCAAGTAGGTGGTGCCTTACAATACAAGGAATTTTATTGGTTAACTGATATGCAGCTAGTTGCGGCTTTCATTTAATAAAAATGCCAAAATTATCTTATTTTTTTCTCAAAGCTCATCTCAATTAATACTGTTATACTTCATGCTTTTTAATAGCATGCAGTAGTATATTTATTGCTGTGGTATATTTGTCATCAGAAATTATATAAAACAGGAATTTGAGAAACCAACAAATCAACTAGTGACAAACTTTCATCTTCAAAGGTGAAATATTTATTGGCGTTACCTTAATTGCAATCGAGCAGTTTATGTATATATCGTAAAAACTTGTATAACTTAATTCTTTGCTTAGTTGTGTACATTCACAAATATTATTAAATTAAAGATCACAATTGTTACACATTTGTATGGATATTATTTTATAGCCAAGCAAGATGTTGTAAATGCTAATACATTCAGTGTTGCAGTGTCCCATGAAGCAGTCGTTGGGTTAACGAATGACCATTATTGTTTATTCCCTTTAAAGAGTTGTCTGCAGCGTGACAGGACGTGATTAGGTTATATTTTATTTGATTCACAGTTTGACGTGGTAATTAACTCTCAAGAAACATTTTATGATTATTATCATTGCATTCTTGTTTTTTAAGTCAACAAGTAGACTGTTTATGATCGTTGTTCTTGTATAAAAAGTCATAAAAGTGGAAAAGTAGAAAAAATGTTACACCTATCGATTGCAATTCATTGAACACAATTTTAATGCTGCTGAAAAAAGGCTACAATTTCAACTGAATTAACGAAATGTCATTCTTTTCATGTCGTGTTGACTTGAGAAGACTGCTTTCATGTAGCTGCAAAGCTTGTCATTTGGCAGGCAGGATTGAATATAAATATGATTTTTAACTAACCGAGATATTATGTATAATATAATAAATTCAGTGTTACTATGTCTGCACTGTTCCGTAAAACAACTGTTTAGTGAACCAATGGAAATCGGTGTACATTCCTTTAAAGTCAACGATGGCATATTTTTATGTTTTTCATCTGCTATACCTTGTGAATGATAGTCTTGTCATGTTGTGCGTCCGTCTACTTACAGCTGTGTTTCAAGCCGTCAGACATCTCGGCAAAAAGACATCGATTCTAACAGCTCCAGAACGTCTGCCTCAGGATGTCGTGGACCTGGCAATGTGACTGGGCAATGGTGAGGATATCTCAATGCCTCGCCTGCCCTCACCCCAGTGCTCGATGTCAACCTTATCCCTCAATATCTTGTTGTTACTGTGAACACTCTCACCTGCCACATTATGGTGATTTCACATATATAATTTGGATGTTTGCCAGCAATATGGCCATATCCCGTTTTAGTACGGATTTGGTTCAAATGGAAATTTTTTTACAGTACATATTTCTTGTGTTCATCACATAACATAAAATAAAATGGCAAACTTGTAGCAGTCAAAGAACAGGTATGTTAAATTTCTTCAAAAATGCTAGGCAGATTTCCAACAAAACCTAGCAGATTTTTTTTTCTCCTAGGTATGTTTTTTAGCTTAACAGATGGCAACACTGGATCATTTCCGGCAAAACTAACCGCATTTTGCTTGACGCTAAGTGGTGACACTTGATAGAAAAAATGTTTGTATTTGTACAGCTCTATACAGAATTTCAAGTAAAAAATACCGGTTTCAACCTAAAATATGTGGCAGGTGTAAATGGTGGATGTTGTCTGTTAGACGCCTAGGGTGGTTACATAAGTTTGCAAAGTCCAAAATAGTATTAGTGGTGGTTTGGTTGTCACCACAGTTTGTAAATAACTCGATCACTGGAGTTGAGTCTAACGAGCGTTACTTGTATTGTGGATGTCACAACCAGGCAGAGTGGTGGGTAGTGTCTTCATTATCATAGCCATGTTGCGTTAGTTAAATCGTATAAACCTGCCCGTTCTGATTGTTCTTATGTGATTAAATAAAGCACATATATACTTGAATTGGCACGATTGAACCAATGTGGCGGTTTTGCACATCTGGTGAATTCATCACAGCCAGGGCCAGTTGCCTCAGGCCAGCCTCCTTTCCTTGTATTCAGTCCAGTGTTGCATTCGTGGAATACTGGATAAATTATAACAGTAATTCCATTGGCAATATGCATGCTATCTGATGTCCCACACCCTGGATTGAGGGGGCGGGGGTAGTTTGAACCAATGCTAAACGCTATATTTTGTATACATATAGGACCACCCCTAGGAGAGAGATACGGAGAGTGCAGATTGAGGTTTACTGATTTATGTAGAATGTATACACTTACTAAATTGTTATTATTGAACTTATGATGTTCCCGACTGGATACATTTGCTGTAAATAGCGATGCTAATTTTATTCAGAATGCAAGTTTCATATTGTTGTCAGCTTAGCAGTGCTTTCTATATCTACATATAAAATTATGGGTGATTGGAGCAACATCTATTGCACAACACTGCCGTATCTTTTCGCACAATATTGAGGATAGTTTTCTGTCCTGATGCTATTCACATGGGTTCCAGACTCATCACTCGTAAAAACATTGAGCCACTAAATCAACACAAACGTTTCTATTGAATAAGACAATGAGAATGTTATGGATTTATTCGGTACCCATAATTGTATGTCGCCCAGCAGCTGTATCAAATATGAGATGAATAGTGCATCATTTATCACTGACACGAGGGCACTTGTTCCTCCAGAAGTGCATTTGCATGTTTAGTTCTGCTACAAATACTGCATAGTCAACGCTAAGTTTTAATGTACAAAGGCAGAGTGTAGCTGTATTGTAACATGCATATTTATGAGTGCCATTATGTTGTATGCATAATATGTTACATTATATGTATATATTTTATTTATGTTTTCAAGAATGACCATGCTATAAATTGTCTGTGAAGGTAGCAAGAGATATACCACAATTTGCATCTGAACTTCTATCCAGCAACCAAAAACTGCGATAATAATGTGACATCTATTTACATTTCTCGCCGCTGATCAGCTGAAAAAGTAACGTCAACTATAATAATGGTGTATATTGAGTATATTAATTATTTCTTTGTCGTTTTATATGAAATGTGGCATAATGTGACCCCTAGATTATGATGTGTTTGATGTGCTCTGATGTATTTGCATATATGTATGTTGGAAATAAACGTAACTCGTTTATTCAGAATATGCAATAACTTTGTAGTTAGGTAGGCCAGTACTAGTGTACTACCCTGTTTTCGTGGCACTCGCCAATTGCGACAAATTTTCATCGTGACAAAATTAATCCTGATTCGGAAGTGGATCGCAGTCGATGTGTGCTGTGTGAATGGTTTAGGTTTAGGCACAGATAAAAATACAAAAAATGTATTTAAACAAAACTTAAAATATTTTTTATTTAAAAAAATGTTTTTGTGCCAAATTTCTTTGAGAAATACTTTTACCCTAATGTTTTTTATTGGCTTATGTTCTATTTTAAATTCATAATATATGTAACGGACATTTCGAGGTATAATTTATAATCTTGGGAATTTTATGTTTGCAAATATTAGTTTTATTAATGGTTTAACTGGTGCAAAAAATTAATAAAATGATTAACGTTAAATAAACAATTGTGAATTTACATCAGTAATATTTGTGTGGACCAGTACTCTCTGAAACCAGCATTTAAAAGTATTTAATTTCCCGAAAAGAAATGGGGCCTGTACTAAAAAAAATTTTACCTCTTCGAAACATCGTATTTTTTTAAAGTTATCCGTTTATTGACCTTATAAAAGGTACGTTCTTGTATAGAGCGGTATCCAGTCTGTAGGACCGTTCAAAGCGCTTTACACTTCCCCCTGGCAGACCTGTTCATTCCAAGGCCATCTCACCTTCTCTGGGAAGCATTCAGCAACGCTGCAATTGCGCGAAGATTATTCTTTCATTTCTACCACTGTCTGTATTGCCAGGTACTCATTTATACAGCTGAACTGTGGCAACGTGGGATGATCAAACTTGCCAAAGGTTCGAAGCGACCGCAGTGGGATTTGAATCTGGGTTCTCTCGATTGAGAGTCCGGCCATCTAACCGGTATGCCATCGCGCCCCAACCACCCACGACAGCAATCTAGGATAATTAGGCTAATTAAAAATCGGCCATCGCAGCCAAATTCACCCCTTCTCGCGTTTTTAAATGGAATAGCCAGCCTCGTTTTTTTCGATGGAGCGGGTCAACTAAATTATAGTAAGAATAATAACAGTCCTAATACTGATCCTTGTGGTACCCCACTCAAAACTGATTTCTAGTTTGAAACCTCCCCGTCTACTACAACACGCTGTCTTCTGTCAGTCAGCCATTTTCTATCCAGTCGATTATGCCATCCCCGATACCATGGCATGGGCTTTTAATTAAAGTAGTACTCTGATGCGGCACTTTGTCGAAAGCTTTCTGAAAATCTAAGCAGATAATATCTACTGGTGATCCCTCGTCTATCCACTTAGTGATTTCTTCCATTTGGTAAGCATGACGCCACTTTTAGGAATCCATGTCGAGATAATAATAATTTTATTTATACACTAAAATCCAAAGACTGTTCAGTAGTGTTAGAGGCCAGGCGTCGGCGTCCGGTCACGAAGGACGCGGAATACAAGCACGAGTAGCTGTACTCAGCGTGCGACTTCACCGGCAGCTAGTGGAGTTGTCTCAGTGCTGCCGTCACGCTACGCCGATCAGACGAATTTAATGAGTATGCCTAATAAGGAAGTCCACTACATGGTCTTTGTTTAACCTTTCTAATAATTTACAAATCACTGATGTTAAACTCACTGGTCTGTAATTATCTTACTTATTTCTTGAACCTTTTTAAATAAAGGTATGACTTGTGCTTCTTTCAAAAGGCACCACGCACTCGATCCCTCTTTTAATGAACTCTTGCAAGTGGTGTACTAATTTGTTCTAATGTTTCCATTAGTAGTTTGGGCGGAATTCCATCCACTCCAGGTGATTTATTATCCTTCATTGGCATTGCCTTTATTTTCTCAGCTACCATTACAAGTAACTGCCCTGAAATGTTGCACCTTAAACTATATTATAAACATTAATATCTTCTCTGGTAAACGCTAAACTGAATTATCCATTTAGGTGTTCACCATTAAAAACCTTGTGATATTATGTTTCCAGCACTATCTTCTAGTTGTCCAACGTTGTCTCGTACGTTTTGTTTACTCCTGGCGTATGCATAAAAACTTGCTGTAATTTTTTAAGTTTTTGTTCGTGAGTCGGCGTTTGTCAGGGCATTTTCTGGCATTGGTATTGGATGATTCGATTTTAAAGTCGTCATGTGGGAATTCCGGAGAAATACCAAATCGGCGCTGTTCGTTGGTTTATCGACGACTAGCTACATTCACACACTGACCTGTGTATCACATATGTCCGTGTATTTGTAGCCTTGTTTGGCTTGTTATACCACCCCTCCTATACCACAACATTGGCATCCGACTCATGACTTGACTTGCAGATCAATAACTTGAGACTTCACTTGCAGGTCAATAACTTAGAATGAGCATGCAAGTTCGATCTAAATTCAAAATATTCAGCTTCAAGTTTGCTCTAACTTCTACGGTTTCCATATTCTCTGTGCAGTGACATGAATTGTTGCATACAAAAATTGGGACAATTACACTACAAATGTAATCTATTGTGATTCCTGTTAACATTAATGAGTACAACTTTACAAGTACTCAGAAAATTAGTATGATCGATAATTTTTTGCATGTAATCATGATTACTTTCAAGAATATAATTTACATATTAAACAAATCCTCATGTTATTACTGTAAACCGATGTTATTCAAGATAAAACATAATAGTAAAACAGGCCCATCCTCGTGGTTTTGAAATGGGAGTTCAAGTGTACACAATCAGTCGGGGGGGGGGGGGGGGTTGGAGGATTTATGAAAACTGTTTAACAAAATTCTCTCAAAAAGGGGGTTCGCTCGATCATTGCCCGAGGACGGGCATAAAAAGGGGAAACAACCAACTACAACCAAAAATATCACACCAGTGGTTTACAAGCAAAACCTTAATTGTTGGAACATATTCTTTATTCCATGGACCGTGCCATGACCTACATCATGTAATATTCACTCATCAAATGAAACATTTGTAAAGACCTTAATTGTCCTATACTTACCAAAAGGATATATATGGCATGCTGTTTACATATCAACTTAATTATACAACATATATTATATTTTGGCTTTGTTTACTAAACTCCCATTCTGACTTCGCAGCTCGCTTGATTACAATTTGTGTTGATTCAGTGTCGAAGGCACTCAAAACTAATTGGGTGTGTGTTCACTTATTGGTCGAGTAGTCAACATGCATCAACACCCTGGTCAACATGTAAGTGGTCAGGAAAGTAGAGATTTTTATAAAAAAATCTCCCACTTTTAGAATAAATTCTCAGTTATTAAACCACTAACGTGATATTATTGATTACAGCTGCAAATGGTTAGTTTTTATTAACTATTTTTATCTTTATAGTCACACATACTTTTAATCATACCCAGTACATTTAAACTCATGAATATTAATTCCTAGATCACTTTACCAAGTGATGGTCTTTTGGCTCTTAATAGGTATACAATTACGGGTACCGAATAAATCCATAAAATTATCTCGCAGGCCATTCAAAATAAAATTCCATCACTATTTACAGCAAATGTATCCAACATGTTGATAACATACAATGCCACTCCAAAGTATCTGCATAACATTATGCAACTATGTCCTAGCCTTCAGCACTGGCCACGTCGACACCCTCCATGTAAAGGGCCGATATATTTATGACACCAAGTCGGTAATATCACAAACTCAATAATAACATCATTTAATAAGTGCATACATTCTACATACATTGTGTCCCTCAATCTGCAATCTCCTTATCTCTCTCTTAGGGGTGGTCTCATAACCACACAAAATGTAGTGTCTAGCACTGGTTCAAACCAACCCCCAACCCCTCACTCCAGGGTGTGGGATATCAGATAGCACGCATATTGCCAATGGAATGACTTATTTTTCATCCCCAAGCATAACACATATATGGAAAGGAGGCTGGCATCAGGCGATTCGCCCAAGCTGTGATCAATTTGCCAGATATGCAAATCCTCGGCACAATGACATAATACTATGACAACTATAAAATGGGCAGCTTAATATGATTTACCTGACGTTACATGGCTAACAACTGCCTGGTTCCGATATCCACAATAGCATCAATGGTTAGTCATGCCAATTTCACTTTTTAGGTGGCGCCACAGGAGAGATCAAGTTTGTTGCAAAATGTCGCGATGACCAAACCCCCACGAATACATATTTTGAACTTATGCGCCCCTTAGTTGTCTAACATCCATTTCACACCTGCCACATATTTCAGGATCAAACCAGTATTTTTGACTTGAAATTCTGTGTAAAGTTGTACAAATCCATAAAGTTTTTCTATCAAGTGTCACCACTTATCATAGAGCAAAATCCGCTTGGCTTTGTCGGAAATGATCCGGTGTTGCCATCTGTGAAGCTAAAAAAACATACCTAGATCAAACAAAATCTGCTAGGTTTTGTTGGAAATCTGCCTAGCATCAGAAGTATTTTAGAAGAAATTGTAGCTTCTTGACCACTACAAGTTGGTCATTCCATTTTATACTGCCAAACATCCAAATTATATACTTGAAATGGAGACGATATGGCAGGTGAGACTATTGACAGTAGCAATGAGACATTGAGGGATGAGGTTGACATCTAGCACTCTGGTGAGGGCAGGTGAAGCATTGAGATGTCCTCATCATTGCCTGGGCGCTCTGCCAGGTCAACAACGTCGTGAGACAGACGTTCTGGAGTCGTTAGAATCGATGTATTTGTGCTGAGATGTCTGACGGCTTGAAACACAGCTATAAGTAGACAGAGACACAACATGACAAGACCTTCAAGGTAGAGCAGATGAAAAACATAAAATATGCCAAACATTGTTGACTTTAAAGCAAAACAAAAGTTATAGTTTGGGGGCAATGCACATAAGATTTAATAAAAACTAACCATTTGCAACTACAATGAAAAATATCACAGTAGTGATTTTTTCACAATTTGTTCTAAAAGTGGGGATCGTGGTCAAATCTCAGCGCAGTCAATAGATAAGCACCTGGCAGTTCTAAATCGGCAAATCAGACTTCTGGTGTGACACACTAAGTGTTTTCGACCGAAATCGATAGGCTGGAGGGTATATACAGAAGCAATGCAAACTCTCAATCAAGCGAGCTGCTATGTCTATGCTAAGTCAGAACGGGATAAGCTTAATAAACAAAGGCGAAAAGATGTTGCATACACCGAGTTTAGACGCAAGCAGCATGGCCATATCCTATTGGTAAAAATAGGACTACCGGATAGGTGTTTACCAAAAAAAATCTGAAGGGGAAATAGATAATTTATTGGTCTGTGAAATTCTCGTTTTATACAATTTCTAATCGTAAATATACATCAATAAACATAAACAACTTTTAAAAGTATCACAATGTTCATTTATGTGAAATCTGATATCGAAAAATTAAGAGAATTTTAATTACATGAAACCCCCAACTTGCTATTAGTTAACCAATAAAAATCGTTGTACTTTAGAGCGCCACCTACCTGGTCTGAGTACAACTAACGAGCAGTGCGTTTCAACCCAGTTCAGTAGCATCTGGCAGAAGTTCTCTGGACTGGCAGTTGCGACAATACTATTGAATGTGTTGAACAACGGACGAACAATTAGACCAAACTAGAAACAGGTCAAGGAAACATCCCATGATGAACAGTCAAAACCACGTTACTACAATCATGATTAGAAATTGTGGTGAAATGGCTGGTATATCTGCAGGTATTGTGAATGTGCCATGTTCATTGTATCAAAGTCTCAAGTTGAGTGATTATTTACATTTTAAAAGTAAACAGTCTGATCGTTTTTACAATAAAATCATGCCATACAGTTTAAACTATATTTATTCAAACATCTTGACCCTCAAATGTTTTTAAACACCGTTATCAATTCATTTAGCCCACTTGGAATCAGGTTTGTTGGTGTTGAACCGTGTACTACGGGAATAGTTTAAGTGATATGCACAGTTGATTTAATAAAATCATCAAAAGAAAATTAAACACATTTGCACTTTGGAGCTAGCATGTCATAGTGCATTACTAGATAGGTTAGATTTTTTGCAAAATAATTTTAAAACAAGACGGAATATTGCAGGACTATTTAATCTGAATTTTGTAAAAGATTTTACACGAAATCTTTATGGAGGAACAACGATTTAAATATTGTCTTGTAGAAACATGTTATTAGACTTTTTGTTTCTTATACCAGAGATAAACAGTTTATTCTGGTTAAAGGAAAATGTGCTTCACAAATAGAACCATTTCAACAATACTACTACACAACATTATATTTTGTCCTGCTTAGTTAACTGTCAAACCTGGTTTTGTTCATTACATGCAAAGTACTGTAAGGTTCCAACAACTGGATACGTAGCATGCCCAAGGCATTAAAGCAAAAAATCATGGGTTTGGGGTGTGCACCTAAGAGATATTAAAAATTAACTAGGTGCAACTAAAATCACGAATATCAGTGGTTTACCCAGAATGTGTTCTAAAAGTGAGAGAATCTGGTCATTTCTCTGAATGACCAAGGGCTGACATGTTAACCAGTGCGACCGAGAAGTGCATGCATTCTATGAAATCGGGGTAACCTAGACTACAAGTGATGTACCCGGTATTAAGGGAAGCCAGCACACACAAAACCAATGCAAGGTCTCTAACAAACATGTTATTTTGCCAGAAAGAGGACTAGTTTAGTAAACAAAGGCCAAAATATGCTACATAAGTTGAGTTTGGATGCAAATAGCACGGCCATATCTTACTGGCAAGAATTGGAATACGTGTGTAAAAATAAAATTTCGTTTGGCAAGCGAATAATGCCAGAATACTATAACCGTGACTTAGGGTTATGAAATTAAGATGTTGCATGTTCAACAAGGGTTTCTTGGTAAACCGCTGGCGTGATATTATTAATTGTAGTTACAAATGGTTATGTTTTAGTATGTCCTGTTGGTATATAGGCCGAAAACCATAAAATCTGTTTCACTTTAAGTTTTTTTATTTATTTACTGTGTTAACATCATCACAACAGAGAAATGCCTGTTTAACTACGAGAAAGGATACGATCCAGAACTTCCAGTTCTGACGCGTTCTTGTGCGCAAATATTCCTCGAATAATGACTGCATGTCGGTCGGAGCAGGCGGCAATGTAGGTGGCGCCGCTCTCAGACCAGCAGCTGGCAGCTCCTCCTGGTGACTACTACAAAAATGAATGCTACATCATTAAAGCATGCACAAACATCACAGTGTCAATGGAATGACACGTACAGAGCACGTTACACCCAGCAAAGTGCAACACCCGGCCATGCAACGACGGCTCAGCCCCTGGTGGTGCACTTATCGCCATAGTACACATCCTACAGACATATTACATAAACACATCGACAAGTCCTGCTACTATGTAACAGGTACGATGGCTGGCGCAGCACGCGCCATGCGTGCGACGAGTACGTGCACGCCAACCCACACAACCGTTAGCGAGACGTTGGCAAAAGCACTGTGTGGACTTACTTGATATCTCCGGTCAATACGCGTATTTCCGCTCGCAACTTATCGGTTTCTCGTTGAAGTGATTTGTTTTCATTCCGAATATGACGGAGAAACTCGACAGCTGAAAGGATAGCAAACGCCATAGTACACACTTTTAACGGGCCGTCCGTCACTGCTGTAGGTCAAGGTCACCACATCATCCCGAATGAGCAAATGCCCCCCCAACCCTGGCATACACCTGTAGCAATCAGCACGTGGTCGTGATAGCCAATCGTCATCTGTTTGGCTATTATTTGTAGCTTTTGTTTGCCTTTCTTGTGGTGATGGATTTCAGTTCTATTTAACTAACTTTCTTGTCTTTAAAAAAATACAAACGTTCTTCACATTATGATTGTGTAGCTGTGAATTGCACAATTGAAAATTTAATATTGTAATGTGAATGATGTTGAATGCTTCATTAAATAAAATTATTCTTACAAGTTTTGCCAAAATGTTTTAGCTGTGTTAGAGATTACGGTTGTTCCCATGTGTACGAATACATTTTAAAACTAACTTGTGATTATTGCGATATGAAAATTGCATACACTAGCATCAAAAATAGTTCTGACAGCAGTGTTTGGTTTTCAAAACCAGTAACTGATACTGGGTTATTTATTAAAAGAATAACCATCTTCAATAGACAATTGTTGTGATAGTTTCAAGTCCACCAATTTTTTGGAGTCAATATTTTGCTGTCAAACATTTGTTAGATCAATTGAGATTTTCGAGAGTTGTCAGGTCTCCCATTTAAATTAAATTTTTTTTCTCCAAATATTCCCTCCTTCCTTTATCTACCCCACAGCTGCTTTAGGCTGATTATATTTAAAGACCTTTTTCCATGATAAATTCAATATAAAATAAAGAAATTTCTTCCATAGGAGACTTATTTATTTGGTGATGAACTGTATCATTTGAGTAAAGAATCTAGACCTTTTCAAGGCCTTAAAAACACAATATCCAATTTAAGACTCCACAACCCCTCGCAACCCCCCCATGTCTTCACAACACCTCCCTTTAAACCCCATTATTCCCTGTCACAGAACCTCCCTTTAAACCCCACTATTCCCTTTCACAGTACCTCCCTTTAAACCCCATTATTCCCTGTCACAGTACCTCCCTTTATACCCCACTATTCCCTTTTCACAGTACCTTCCTTTAAGCCCCACAATACCCTGTCACAGCACCTCCCTTTAAACGCCACTGTACCCTGTCACAGTACCTCCCTTTAAACCCCACTATACCCTTTCACAGTACATCCCTTTATATCCCACTATTCCCTTTTCACAGTACCTTCCTTTATACCCCACTATTCCCGTTCACAGTACCTCCCTTTATACCCCACTATTCCCTTTAAACCCCACTATTCCCTTTCACAGTACCTCCCTTTAAACCCCACCATACCCTGTCACAGTACCTCCCTTTAAACCCAACAATGCCCTGTCACAGTCCTTGTCCAGTCACAATAAAAGGGACTCGCAACCTGAAAGTGAACCAATTTTAGTAGTGAATGACAAACCCACGCCCATATATATCCCTTATATATATATATATATATACAGTGTAGTAAGAGACATACACTGTAGTAAGAGAATAGAAGATACTGAAATGCAAATAGAAAATTCACAAATTAATAGAAACGGCAAAATCTGAAAGAGGAAGAAATACCAAACTTTTAATTACAATTTTGGGATACGAGTCCGCACGATTGTGTGCGAACTCGTCGATTACTAAGGTAAGGATTCTGAAAATGCAACCACGTCTTTATCATGGATTTTAACTACGTAGTTTCATTAAAGCTGGGTACACCAAGCTGCCAACCGTGTGAAAATGAGGGCAATTGATAGTTGATTTCTATCAATAAAAAACCTGAAGCACCGCAAGAGCAGGAAACTCTTGTGCACAAAAATCTGGGTGCTTCACGAACCACACCACAGCTCTAAACATTCCCACAGTGTTGCCTATACTTGTCTGTGTATGTGTGTGTGGCAGAATTAACCATTTTGATTTCTTTCAGGGGTATAGCTGGCAATTTGCTGTATTCAGAAATACAAGTAATTTGTGTAGTACAAAACAAAATGAATGAAACATAGTTAACGCAGCCATAGACTGCATTGGGTTTTATGTAAACCTGTACATGAAGAAAGAATTTTAATATACCTGTATACGAATGAAAAGTTTGAATAAACCTGTACATAAATAGAGAATTTTAATAAACATGTCATGAATAAGTAAGTGTTATGTCTTCAATTGATGACCTAAATTAAAGAATATTTAATTTATAATTTCATAAGAATATAAATTATAACATTAGTTTTTCTGTACATAGACTTTTCATTGGTAATTTACAGCAATAATACATTCTTCACTTTTCTCTACTTTAAGGAAAACTAGTTACAGAAGAAGTTTAAACATCAATAATTCATCTATAAAACAGCTGAGACAACAATGACATTATTGAAACCAAAACTATTTACACAGACCAACATTTTACATTACATTGAAACAAATAGTATCACTTTAAATTTGTAGTCAAATTCATATACAGCAGTGAAACAGTATTTTGTGACTAGTTTTGCAACAATTTGTAATTAAATATATTTTAACAAGCATCTAAAATCTGTAATGTGCACACTTACATTACATTATAATGAACCTTCTATCATCAAAAATGTACAGTTAAGCTAGCATTTGTTGTTGAGGTTTTTGCAAAAGCTGATTTACTATAAACATCAGATTGAATTATAATGTTTTATATATGTGTGGGCATTCTTAAGGTGTAAGTTTTGTGTAAATGTATCTAACTTTGTGGCGATGGTGCTTTCTAAATGTAAGTTGTTCAAAGCCCACCATAAGATTAAGACATTCCTGAGTACTGCTCACCTGATCCCATGACATTCATGAACGGTGCAGTATTAATTGTGAGGACACTAAAACTGGGCTACTTACTTTTCAACAACATTGTAGACTTGCTGTGTTTTCCGGCCGGTTGCTGTGCGTCTGCGAGGGATGGTACCACATTTTGTAACTCTTCAAAGCCCTTCTGAATCACGCAAACAGAACCACACCACTCGATTAGTAGATACACTGCTGATCGATGACACAACTTAAAATTAACATCAGGCAAATAAATCAACGATTATTTTTTAACAAATCAGTGATACATTATTACATACGCACACTGTGCAAACGTTTGGTTAAAATATATCTGCTAATAATTAATAGGAATGTTTAAACCTGATAATGTAATAAGAATTAACACAAACATCTGCAGCAGACATATATACAAGTCTCTGTGAAGTCTAAACAGTTGCTACTAACAACGTACTAGGGAAAGCTACCTTGCTTTATTCAAACATGGCTGTCGATGCAGACAAATTATGTACGAACGTTTTACAGTGCTCACAGTCTTAGTGATTTGATCAACCACATTGTTTACATTCAAATGCTTCATTTCTAGCAGTACTCAATAAAATAAAGCATTAAACATCAAATAAATTATTACTTTAAATATTGAAGTACAAATATTCTTTACAAAATGAATAGTTTTCCTGAAATTACAACCTATTAAAAACATGAACAAGAAAACAAAAATGCAAGAACGCTGTTCAAGTTGCACTTCTTCTGGCACAAGTTTTTGGCATTAAGCATTATTTGTTCAAGCACTTTGCAAACTGCAACTCACACATCCTTATACATTCGTATGTTAAATACACCTAAACAGATCAATTTTAAAATGAAGTGACATGCCTACACAGTGCAATTGTAAGCCAGTGACACACACCTACACAGTTCAATCTTAAGACAAAGTGACATAAACCTACACAGTTCAATCTTAAGACAAAGTGACAACCTGAAAGAGAAAAAGAAATAAAAGTTTTCACCCAGTCGGGGAAGTTGTATACCTCTCAGAGTTATGCAAGTGTGCTTTCACCTGTATTTTACCCCGTCGCTTGTATTCCGCCTTGATGTGGGACGGTC
The DNA here is from genome assembly GCA_963662155.1 of Lamellibrachia columna. NCBI lineage: Eukaryota > Metazoa > Annelida > Polychaeta > Sabellida > Siboglinidae > Lamellibrachia > Lamellibrachia columna. The sequence continues at coordinate 31,349,533 of OY759270.1, forward strand.
GTTTATAGCGTGGCAATTTCTCCTTTGTGTCCTTCGAGCTTCCCCCCTCTGCTCCGTCCAGCATCCCACTTCCTTCCCAAACTGGGGAAACCTGTCCGGAGCTGTAGCGCCGCGGACTGCTTTGACCTGAGCTACATGGGGTTCGACCTTGTGATGAAGAAGGGGTAAATGGTGGTGTTGGCAGGGGTGTTGCAAACGTGTAGCCATCATCGCTAGTTGCTGAGGAAACCACCTTTTCGTCTTCATTGAATGGGGAGAGTGTGAACGCCCCCAGAGAGTTGTCGAAGAGAAGGTCAAGGTCATCAATGGTACGTGGACTCTGCTGAAGCAAAGAAACATGCCAACATGCAAGAATGACTGTCACAAGAATCTGCACTCAGCGATCTGTGTAATGTTTTGCTCAATTGATAGTAATTAATGTTAGGTTTACATGAGGCGATATCGGCACATGCGACGAGCCGATGGTATCGTGTTTGCAGCTTCACTGCCCTCATTTAAACTGCATGTCGCCACAACGCATTGCTGCGACATCACAAAATAGATCATATTTTGAAACGGCATTGCATGCAATATGAAACAGCCTTGACCTTTTCTTTTCCGTTGATGAGGGAACTTAGGTTAGCTTGACTATGGAAGAATTATTAGTAGAAAGGTATGCCATATTATAGAAATGGTTTTGTCATTGATTGTAACCATAGTTATGTTATGCATTATATAGCCATGCAGTATTTCAAGTCACTACGAAGTGAAGCAGCTGACACAATCAAAAACGGTTGACAACTAGATTTTAGTTTCACATCAAATAAACTACTTTTCACCAATAACCACAAGTTGAAATCAGATACAAGTTAATAGTATTTCATACCCAAGGTGCTTTAATACCTTGAATCAGGGTTGAAAAAAATCATGATTTAAAAAAAATTTTAAATCTGATTTTTTTAAATTTATTTGATTGTTTTGTAATCTGGTATATAGACATTTATATAGATGTTTATATTTATCAACTCTTTCAAATGTGTTCTATTCAAATCGATTTGGGTACTTGTCTTAACAGATTTTTGCTTATATAAAGACATTAGGCAATGTCCACAAGGCCTCACCCCCTGTAGTTGCATAATCTGTCTTCAAAAGTGAAAGCATGCTGTGTGTCTGTGGCTGTAGCAGTGCTAATTATTGTTTGCTGAGAGGGTGGATTAGCACCTATCCAGGGCTCTAGGTACTCTAAGGGTATCTAACCACACTGCAAACTGGTACAGTATTAAACAATTGTCACCAACACTGTTTCACTTGAGTCAGCATACTGAATTGGTAAAAACTAACACAAGCTCTAAGTGGACTTATATCAGGGCTTCTGACTTGAAAAGATACTTCCTCTTGAAGACAACTTTGTGTGGCTTCACTACATTCAGAAAGGGAATAGCTCAAACATACACAATGTCATAAAATATTTCACCATCAGGCTATCTGGTGACAATACAACTACACAAGTGTGCGCACATTGTGCTTTTGTATAAAAAAAACATGCAAAACTTTGTTGACCTTGATGCTTGTAAACAATTATTTGTGTTAAATTCATATAAATCAGCGATTAAAAAAATCAGAAATAAAAAAAATGCATGGAATATATATGTGCTTAACTAACACATTATTTTGTATCCTTGATTCCTTGGTGTTAGTTAAACGCAGATACTCCATCATGCATTTGTGATTCGAAACATCGAAGCGAGCAACAGCTGCCGAATCAAGAGTTTTCATAGAGACACATGCAATTGGTTGATGTGTCGAGTGGGACAAAGTACAAACCCACGTTTTTTGGGGTCATTCCATTGGGTGGGATAAAAAAATATCACCCTTGGTTAAAGTGAAACAAAAGGCATGGTTTTTGGTCTACGCACCTATAAGATTGACTAAAACATAACCATTTGTAACTATAATTAAGAATATCACGCCAGTGGCTTATTAGGAAAACCTTGTTGGACACACATCTTAATTTCATGGGCCACACCATACTGCTAAATAACACAACTTCATGAGTGTGGTATTCTGGCAATATTAACTTGCCAAAAAAAAAAATATATTTGTATATACCTATTCCTATTTTTGCCATTGATATTTGCATCCAATGCTATTTGCATCCAAACTCAACTTATGTAACATATTTAGGCCTTTGTTGAGTAAACTAGTCTTCTTTCTGGTAAAATAACATGTATGTTTGAAACTTTGAATTGATTCTGTGTATGCTGGCCTACCTTAATATGTCGCTCTAGTCTAGGTCACCCTGATTTTATAGAACTGCACATGCGCTTATCGGTCACGCTGGTTAACATGTCAGCCCTCAGTCATTCAGAGAAATAACCGGATTCTTAAACTTTTAATACACATTCTGAGCAAACCACTGGCATGATATTATTGATTTTAGTTGCACATGGTTTTTATTATCTCTTTTAGGTGCACAATGCCCAAACCGTGCATTTTGTTTCACTTTAATAACGATGATGAATGGAACCAGTCAGAATATTGTGAGTGCACTGTACCAATTTCATTATTTGCACAGGATTGAAAACCCACAATCCTTATATCTCCATTATAAAGTATCCTTTACCAAAATTTCCTACATTCGCAAACCAGACATTTTGGTTTCCTACAGATTTAACACTAGCAGAGAGCGAGTTCCACAGAGTAGGTGCAGCAACTGAAAAAGCTCTACTCTTGAGTGCCAAATAAACGTATAGGCTAAATAACAGTATAGGGGGGCAAATTGTTCAAGACAAATAATAATACAGTGCGAAAAAGTCACTAGTATATTTGTATTTTAGCGCTGAAAGGTCAAGGCGTCCCTAGCTGTAGAAAACTACGTAGATCGACATGTATTTTGGTTTTTTCCTGCCAAATATGCATAAATTATGTGCATATTCGCATCACCGCAGATATAGCAACAGCATTTTATATCTGCGAAAAAAAAACCAGTGAATTTTCCATTTTTAAATAGGCATTAAAATACAAAATATAGCAATTACAATTACAGCAAAGTTTCGAAACCATAATCAATTACAATTACACAATGTTGCTGTAATCAATTACAATTACACAATGTTGCTGTAATCAATTACAATTACATAAATGGACTCAGCCCTGACTGCACCATACATAATCACAGGTAGGCTTGTACGATAGCGATCTCTCAGGTCTTAGTGCCGGCCTCCCTGGATCATCAAAACTATGTAAAATATGTGCAAACTGTTATTTGACTCTCTATGTATCATCTAAACAAATAAAACTTCACTTCACCTCCATCTCATTGTCTCTGATCAGATATGGTTTCGATGAGGGGGCTGTCAATACTGAATGCAACATACTTTGTTTTTGGGTGAGTTGAGATAGAGGACAACTGAATTACATGCTGATTCAACTCTGTACAGTAGCCCCTGGCTTGGTAGATTGTGTTAGACAATAGAACAATATCGTCGGTAAAATCAGTATCACCTAGGACCTTTGCAGGATGCCTTCTACTATGCCGAGGGCCGAATGTAAATCCTAGTGCTGTGTCATCTTCACCTATCACCATTATTATCTACACTGGGACTAGTATAACGTTCACATGTATGCCATAATATGCATGGGTATTATGTTGAATGCACAAATGTACGGGATATATATTAGTCAGGTTATATATGTGAAATAATTGTAAAACTGTTGTGTTCTACTTCTAGCGATAGGTTAGTAATTGTGAAGCCATAATTTGTTAGTTGTTATTGTATTTCTTTTGTGTCAAATTTATTGCAGTATGAAACTAAATTTGAGTATGTCTTAGAATATTAAAGCATAACGTTTGTAATTATAGCATAAGCTATATCATATAAAATTGTTTATACATTAGTACAGCTTTCAAATATACAATAACTGAGGTAGCAATTTGAATTAGAATTACGCTGTCAATGCATTGTTATGATTGTTAGTATATTACAAAAAGTCTCATTATGACTACACTCTCGGTATCTAAGAATGGATTGGAATATTTGTATATCACAGTATCGATGTATTCATAATGATATTACACAGTATTGGCATTGGTTGATGGTTGGGGCAACATTGGTTGATGGTTGGGGCAACGTTGGTTGACGATTGGGGCAACGGTTGGCATGTTGTTGCATGCATGTTGGCTGACTGTCACTGTGCTAGCTGGGTATGCACATAGGGATGCTTATTTGGCACTCTAAGAGTAGTTCCAACATTTGTCTTAACACTGGGAATTAAAAGTAGATTACAATATGATGATTGAAGCTGTCTAGGCAGGACGAAAGTGACTGATAGGTTAATGTGCAGATCTTAAAAATAATGCGATATCGGACAGGGAGTCAATGCAATGATTTAAAAAGTGGTACCGAGTGAGAGAAATGAGACCGGGTGACTACCATTGGCATTGCTAAACAATTTTGCACACATTTCAAGATGTCCTTAAGAGCAATATTGTAATAAAGGGAATTGCAATAGTCAAGATATATATATATATATGGCAGAAAGAAAGGGTAATTCTGTTTGCACCAGAACCAGTGTTCATAAAAATACTAGGCAAGACTCACATTTCAGCGTTTGCTGTCTAATAAGTATTAGTACTTGTTATACATGTACAGTAGAGTTTGTGTATCAAAGTTCATCTTAGTGTCACCCTTATATATTAATTATGACTTTAGTGATAATAAACACTTTTGAATAGATAATAATATATATTGATCTGATATGCATATTTAGACTTAGTTGTGGTGGGGGAAGGGGAGCACACAGGACGGACATTCATTGCACATGCAGCTTCGCTAATTTTCAGCGAAATTTAGCAGCCACCTGTCGTCAAACCAGTCAGAACTGGTTTGAACCAATCCAGACCACGCCCACTGTTTCGTGCGCGCAAACGCCGTGACCTGTGACATATCACGCGCCGTCCACGCACTTGCATAACGCTGACCCTCCCACTGCTCCATCCACGCACTCACGGCGTGCTCGCATTGTAATTGGAAGAAAATCAAGCGAGCTGTGCCACAATTGGCTCGTCGCAACTAATGACGTCATGCACTAAACCGGGGCTATATAAGCAACTGCATTGCCAAGACACCTTTCTTGCCCGATTTGCGATCGAAACGAAGAGAGCTAGTGATTTTACTTGCTTGTTCACGAATTTGAAACAAGCCACAGGAAACAAAAATAGTACGGCAACACACGTGTCCTTGCCGGGAATCATGAAACAACATAAGCAAATGCTTTGCTAATACGAATAAAATGTTTCTTTCAGAACATCAAGCGACATGAATTCGTGTGACATTCAACTAGAAAAAGTGGGAAGAAACGGCGTGACGATTTCGTTAAACCGCACACACGTCAGGTACCTGTGACTTCGTCTCGGGTGCCTCGTCTTGCAAAAGCTTGAGCTCGTCAAGCTGAAGTGAGAATAAGTCGACTGGAAATTCGTCGGATCGCATGGTTAGACGTACACTGCAGCCGTCCACTCCTCGTCCTTACAGCAATGATGGCGGCGACCCCGTCCTCGGCTAGTTGCGGAACTATGTCGGCACACCTGTTACCCAGAATTCTACGCTCGCGCTTCGCGTCGATTACTCAACTACGGTTCTTAAGGGATCGTATATAAAACGCACTCGTGCTTTTACAAATTAATAATTTTAGAGAAGCTAACAAGCTTTGTTTAATAGATATGTGTATATTGTGGTACATAGTGGATAACAAATATGTAAACACAACATTTTGTTTTATTTATTATTTGTAGTGAATAATTTGAAAGTGACATGTATTTGGAAAAGTAATTGAAAATACCAATTAATTTCCACAAATTCCAGTTACTTAAAAACACGAATTATTATTCCGGAATTGGTATTGGCGTTTCAATTCTAATGTCTTGTCTTGTCTTGTAGTAATACTGGCCAACACTCCTATGGAGTCAAACGGTCAAGGATGTAACTGCAAGACTCCAAGTCTGTATATAACTACCCGTATTGACAGTCATTGCCGTACCCCTAAATATAAAATTTTTGCTGAACTGGATGTGAGAAATTACGTTTACGGTAATTATATGATTACATCACAAAGATAAAACATTGTATGTTTTCCATATTTCCCCGAGTCAGTCACGATGCGGTATATCTTAGGGGCCCATCTCAAAACATCGATGTGTGAGGGTAAACGAAATTGTGGGTAGGGGTTTCATTGTTAGCAGCTGTTCCTTTGGCGCCGTACATCGATGTATTTTCTTTAAAAACATCTTTTATTTTCCGAGTACAATATTCACAAAAAGGTACCCACTTTCGTTCAGAATCACGCATCGATGTTTTTGAGACGTCACCGTAGTGCATTCTTTTGATTGTGGTGACTGCCACTAGATGGCGAAACATGTATTTTTGTCCTGACATTTCCAAATAGGTGGCGCTACATGGTAATTGATCACACTATAAACAGCCTCTTTATAATGATGTATTGTACGCAATACTTCCCAATCTGGTTAGCTATGCGTATAAATTCAGCACGAATGCCGGTAGCTTCCTTCCAGTTTAATTTGCGCGTTTTTTCCCGCCGGCTGATTATTTCCTTCATGTTAATTATACGGTGGCTTTTATAAAATAAAAAACAATGTACATAATGCACGATCCATTTCATATATTGTTTAGAAGTGTTGTGTATGCACCACTGTTTGCAATACCGTGGACAATGTTGTTAGTAGAAGCAGATATCCTGCATATCAAACTGAACATACATTTTCAACAAAAGCATTGCACCAAATGTTACATTGCAACTGTCGATACATGAACGCACAAATATAAAATTAGCACTGCACCTCATAGTGCATATTTCTGATTGCATCGTTGTACGATACAATAAAATGTTGCACAGCCGTTGTTCTATAGTCATAGCACCCGAAGAAGTAATATGCGAACAGAAGCACACGAGAAAGGTTGCAAACTGAAGTTATTAACGTAATTTTGCAACCTTTCCCGTGAAATGTAGGTCTATCTCTATGTCTAACTTGCCTCGTACACTTTGGCTATTTTGCTTAGTGTTGCTATTTCGTGTGTGACAAAAATAAATATGTTAATTTGGCCAATATTTGTCTCAAGTGTTGCTTTGAATGGGCTGCACGACTTTCTGATAAATAAATATTTTGTCATTTCACAAACATTGAAACTCATGTTATCGTCCAACAACCTGCATAGACTGTATTAGCTGAGCGAAGACTGACTTAAATAAGAACCAATTCCGTTAAACTACCACAAAGGGTAGCCATAAGCAATAGCCATGGCATATATAACGAGAAAGGTATACCTAGCGATGGTCCAGCATCCCAAGGTATAGAACCTCTGCATAAACTTGTGTATTATTATTTGCTAGATATCTAGACTCCTTAATTTTTTTTTATTTGATCGATTTCGTCTTCATTCGACATATCGTCACGGATTATATGTCCAATTTAAAAAAACTGTGTTGTATTTAATACTGCTCTATCGAGTTAAAATCTACATCGACGACGTAAGTTTTCCCATTTAACGTACATTGGAAGTAAAAAGTCACGGGAGTGCAAAAATCCACGTATTAACTAACTTAAGTAGGGGAAGGTGGGGCATGTCCGTACATCTTTAACAAGATTTAACAACATTTGCCATCCAAGCCAAAGGCCCAGATGGCAAGTGGACAAGGAAGCCATTGGCTTATCGAGAGTCCAACAGTGTTCATCTACTTATAACCCGCCCTCCTGAGATATGTGTCAACCTTGTTTTTAAACATATTCACGCTGCTAGCAGTTACACAATCTGTAGACAATTTGTTCCATTCATTTATTGTCCTCTGTGAGAACGAGTGCTTCCTGATGTCCAATCTACATTGATCCTTTACTAATTTTACCTCATGTCCTCTAGTTCTGCTATCCTTCTTGAGTGAGAAAAACATATTTCTATCAATATTTTTAATCCCATTCAATATCTTAAAAACTTCAATCTGATCTCCTCTTAACCTCCTTGTCTCTAGAGTTGTTAAACCACATTCTTTCAGGCGTTCTTCATAACTAAGGTCTCTTAGTTCTGGAATAATTTTAGTTGCTCTCCTTTGTATGCGTTCAAGCGTATCTATATCCTTCTTACGATATGGTCTCCATGCTTGTATACAGTATTCTAAATGAGGTCTAACTATTGCTTTATAAAGAGGTATAATTAACTTTTTTCCCTTGTATGTTATGTTTCTTCTAATCAATCCAAGAATTTGATTACCCTTTGAAGCTGCAATACCACACTGCTCTGAAACTTTCATATCAGCGCTTATTGTAACTCCTAAGTCCTTTTCTTTTACAGTAGTACCCAGAACAGTATCTTCCATTTTATAGTTTACATTCAAGTTCCCATGTCCTGTAGATCGTTTTGTAAATGTTGTTTATCACCATCAGTATTAACCTTTCTAAACAATTTTGTGTCATCCGCAAATTTCAGTATGTTACTTGTTATACTGTCGTCCAAGTCATTGATATAAATTAAGAATAATATAGGTCCTAATACTGACCCTTGAGGTACCCCACTCAAAACCGATTTCCAATTTGAAACTTCTCCATCTACTACAACTCGTTGTCTTCTGTCAGTCAGCCATTGTTCTATCCAGTCAGTTATGCTATCCCCGATACCATGGGCTTTTAATTTAAGTAGTAATCTTTGATGTGGCACTTTGTCAAAAGCTTTCTGAAAATCTAAGTAGATAATATCTACTGGCAATCCCATGTCTATCCACTTAGTGATTTCTTCCAAAAAACATAACATATTTGTTAAGCATGACCTCGCTTTAAGGAATCCATGTTGAGATGAATTTAATAATTTATGCTTAACGAGGAAGTCCACCATATGGTCTTTAATTAACCTTTCTAATAATTTACAAATCACTGACGTTAAACTCACTGGTCTGTAATTCTCTGACTTATTTCTCGAACCCTTTTTAAATAATGGTATGATGTTTGCTTCTTTCCATTCAAACGGAACAACTCCCTCTTTTAATGACAAGTTGAATACTCTTGCAAGTGGTATACTGATTTGTTCTACTGTTTCCATTAGTAATTTTGGAGGAATCCCATCCACTCCCAGTGATTTGTTATCCTTCATTGCCTTTATTTTCTTAGCTACCAATTCTGGAGTTACAACTAACGGACCTAAATAGTCAGATTTAGCCCCCTGAAATTTAGCATCAGCAACTGGTAATGAACTAATATCTTCTTTGGTAAACACTGAACTGAAGTAACCATTTAGGTCTTCCGCCATTAAAAACCCCTGTGATATTATATTTCCAGCACTGTCTTCTAGAGGTCCAACCTTGTCTTGTACGTTTTGTTTACTCCTGACATATGCATAAAAACTCTTGCTGTCATTTTTTATGTTACATGCTAGTTTTTGCTCATAGCTTCTTTTAGATTGTCTGATTTCAGTTGTAGCTGTATTAAGTGCCTCTTTGTATTTTGCATAGTCTTCTTCCTTTCTGGTACGCCTATAAACCCTCCACATAGTTTGTTTTAGCATTATTTTTCTAATAGCCTCTTTTGACAAGTGTTTCTTTCTACACCGTTTTCCTTGTTTTTGGAAGGGAACAAATTTATCGATGATACTCTCAATTTCATATTTTAGAATATTCCAACATTCAATTGCAGTCTTATTCATCAGCATGTTATTCCAATCTAGCTTTGCTAAGTATTTTCTCATATCTTTGTAGTTACCTTTGTGGAAGTTTCTCTTGTACGTTTTCTTATTTTTACTTTCTGATTTTACATTGATGTCAAAATGTATTTGATTATGGTCACTATTACCCAATGGTTCAAATATTTTTACATTGTCCACTAATTCTTTTTGTGATGACAAAACTATATCTAATACATTTTCTCCCCTGGTTGGTTCTAGTACGTGCTGAGTAAGAAAGCTATCCTGGATTAAAAATAGAAACTGTTGGTCCTCAATCCCTGTGCTCTCTAGAGAATTCCATTGTATGTGTCCATGGTTAAAATCTCCCATTATGATACATTCCCCTTTACTAACTTCCTTTATAGCATTTTTTATTTTTGTGTTGTCCTCTTCGTTTATGTTTGGACTTCGGTAAACTAATCTAACAGTTAATTTTGAATTTCCTGAAACAAGTTTGCACCAAACAGCTTCATCGCAATCTGCTTCCCTTTCTAGTTTTATTTCATAAGCCTGAATAGATTCTTTAACATATAAAATAACTCCCCCGCCCCTTCTTCCTATTCGATCTTTCCTAAACATTACATATCCTGTCAGTCCTAATTCAGCATCTGTTATATCTATGTTGGCCCATGATTCAGTTATACCAATTATGTGAGGGTCAATATGTGAGGGTCAATAGTTTTTCTTATTTACTATGCTCCTTGCATTTAAACATACGCATCTATAACCTTTTTCAGAGATGTTTTTCGGATGATTTGATATTTGTTTATCTGTGCTAGTGGCCTCTTGTTCTGCTTGAGACACCTCTAGGTAACCCCCCTGCACTTCTAGTTTAAAGAATGTTTACTTCCAAAAATATTTGTCGTTGTACCCAAGTCACTATCTACTGCTGCTGAAAGTTTGTCAGCGAATACTGCCGCCCCCTTTCCACTTAAATGAAGCCCATCCTTCATGTACATATCAGCCCTCCCAACAAAACTTCCCCATAAATCCAACTTCCTCTTCCCTACATAGCTTCTGGACTAACATGTTAATTGCCATCCCCCGACAATTTCGATATTTGTGACCCCTCCTGCCCATTACAGGTAAAATCCCTGACAGTATTACCTGCTCAACCCGCATCTGTTTTAGTGTTCTGACCAACTGCCTATATATCCTAACTATGGCAGTTGTACCCTCCCTCTCTACGTTATTTGTCCCTACGTGTACTAAAACAGATCCACCTTACCCGATCCTACGATGTTTTTTACCCTCTCAGTTATCGCCTCTATTTTGGCTCCAGGCACGCAGACCACCACATCATCTCCCTTGTTTAAGACTCTGTCGGTCTTCCTAACTATCGAATCCCCCACAAACACCCTCGCTATCTTCCTCACCCCCTCTATCACTGCTGCAGAATAACTCTTCCATTCGATCCCCTCCATCACATTCTGTCCTGACCCCTTCCCTCCTGTCTCCTTCGCTCCTGTCTCCCCCACTTCCCACTCCTTTGCTCTTGTCTCTCCCACTCCCCTCTCCTTCATTCTGGTTGTTTTCCCTCCCATCTCCCCCACTCCCTTCTCCTTCCCTCCTGTCTCCCCTACTCCCCTCTCCTTCACTCTGGTTGTCTTCCCTCCCGTTCCTTTCCTTCCCGTCTCCTTACGTCCTGTCTCCCTACGACCTGTCACATTCCCTCCTCTCAGCTTCCTCCCAGGCTGCGGTGAGCTCTCCCTAGCATCTCTTGTGTCTTTCCCCACTTTATCATCTACTGTTCTAAGGAATAACGTACCATAACTAGTGAACTGTCTATGCCAGAAGGGTAACATTTCGCCTTGCTAATCTGTATATTTAGTCGTTTACTACTACCAGTTACCAAACTTCAACTCCACAAAAACGAATATATCTAAGCCTATCAATCTATATATATATATATATATATATATATATATATATATATATATATATATATATATATATATATATATATATATATATATATATATATATATATATATATATATATATATATATATATATATATATATATATATATGTATATATATATATATATATATATATATTGATAACTGGTGTTCGGATAACCGCACGGGTATGTGCTAACATACATCATGTATTTCAGTCCTTTGTTACAGAGCATAACTGTAACAATGGTAAATTTCAGGCTGCAGAACATCATGTCTTGTTAATCCATAAGCATTACTTCAGGCGCGAAGATATATTAAAAACCAACCAGCCCCCAGAAATTTAATGGTTCATCCCTAATCTGACTGGCATCCGTTGTGGAGTGCAAGCACGAATCAGACAATTGATAGGGCCTACCTGGCACCGTCTACACTCACTACATAGAACACACTGTTAACTTGAGTATTGTGCATGTCAGCAAAGAGCCACTAGATAGTAATCCAGCAGATCGCATTCACTTCACTACTCAGCCCAGAGGTTGTGTCTTTCAGGCTGAGCTCGAGTTAGACGAGGTTGCACTTAATGCACTTATACGTATGGTTTGCCCCATAATTGAGCACGCATGAGCTCTCATCTGATCTGAGTTTTTGAAAGGGACAGCAAAATTTGGTCATTTCCCAATATTTGCCACATGCAACATTGGCTTCTTGACAGCACTACAACCATGTAGTTTTACCTTATTCAAGCATTTATTTTTATTTTGATAATTGTATGTGCTAGATGCAGAAATAAAACATGAATATATTGACTTGCTTAATTTATTTGCAAACTTAAATTGTTTTATATATATATATATATATATATATATATATATATATATGCCACATGCAACATTGGCTTCTTGACAGCACTACAACCATGTAGTTTTACCTTATTCAAGCATTTATTTTTATTTTGATAATTGTATGTGCTAGATGCAGAAATAAAACATGAATATATTGACTTGCTTAATTTATTTGCATACTTAAATTGTTTTATATATATATATATATATATATATATATATCTGAGGACTTCAAGCTTTATTAAGTAACTTCGGAAATAACTATGTGTGATTCACTGTCAAGTTTTCCGAAATAGCAGCATAGATTGTATTGGTTCTACCAGCAATGAGTGGACATAGTACATTGTACATTGGGTATTTTCTTGGGGCTAGATTTTTGACCACAGGGCTTAATCTCTTCCAAAAAGGTGCTTATGACAACAATTGCAGTTGCTATGTTTCATACTTGACAGTGGATAACATCCAGGACTGCCACCAAGAAACCAGAACATCACATTTTGGGGAACGGATATTGATTCTACAAATCTAAGCATACCTACCCCCCATGTTGACCTCATCAGTAACATCTATTACTTTTGTCCTAGGATTACTGGTTGCCTAGCAATTGCCATATTGTATCATATTGCATAGCAACTGGTATTTTAATTAGGACAGTAGCCTGGCATATTTTGTTTTGCATCAAGGTAAAGGATATGTAGAAAAACTTAGTATGTCAGTGATTGTAACATCAGGAGAAATCAAATGTGTATTGATATATTTGATAGACAACTGACATGTGTATGTGGGGTTCAATAAAGCTAACATCAATTTATTGCAAAAATACACAACTGTACATCACAGTAACAATATAAAACTGACAATCTAACATGAAGCCTCGCTCGTAAAGCTGCATGGTCCAAGGTTTTGCAGGATAACATTCATGTTAACACACCAATTTCATCCAGCGTAGAGAATTAGGAATACAGACATACACGCATAATTTTTTTATTGAACAAATGTATGAGAAACACAACAACAAAACTTTTTATGCACATTTTGGCTGTACAACACCCTTTTTTACTGTGCAAATATGTACATACAACGTTTGGACTAAACATGCGACACTGATGTAGCAAATGTTTGTGTGAAATACGTATCTCCGAAAAGAGCCGTTTTTGTTTGGCTCTGAAATGAAAAAAAATATGAAAATTTTCTTTTCATGGGGTAGGATTGCTAACCGTGCACTCACACCCAACCTGGAGATCCATTTACTCTGGCCAGACTGGCCTCTAACCCTTTACCAATCCGGTTTTGGTGACCTTACCTTACTCAACTACCAGCATAGCTTGTCACAGACAGACATTTAGAGTGAATTATGCATATATGAAGAGAACGTCACATGACATAATAATCAATTTGCATAATGGTAATCATATAATATTAGAAAAGCTGTCTGGGGTGGTTTTGCGGGAACTCGCATTGGAAATGGAAGTTATGCATATCTAATTTTTTATTTATTCTAATAAGTAATATATCAAATTGTGCAGTGAAATAGTATGGCTGAATAAAGGGTAATAGTTTTGATAACAATTTGATTTTCAACATTTGCTTATAAAAACTGCAAGATAATGTTAAAAATCACAATGTTATGAAAAGTACAGACAACAAACAATCGACACAGTTTTGGCAGCATACATGTGATCAACATGTGATCAACATGTGATCAACATGTGATCAACTGTGCAACCAGATTTTCACTAGATTCATTTCATGAATAGTCATGGTCATTTCCAAATGATTTTTATCTTCAGAAGTGATAAATACCCACACGTGTTGTTCCCAGTTTGGAATGCGAGATTGACTTTTCTAGCATAAACCAGATCGAGGCATTACAGGATGCACTTTGGTATAAATTGTAAAATAGTTGGAGCTCTGAAAAGAGCCATTTGTTTTGTTGTTCTAGAAAGAGACGGCGACGTTCACGTTTCTTTGTGCCAGTGGGGCCATACCATGCCAGTGGGGCCATACCATGCCAGTGGGGCCATACCATGCCAGTGGGGCCATACCATGCCAGTGGGGCCATACCATGCCAGTGGGGCCGTACCATGCCAGTGGGGCCATACCATTCCAGTGGGGGCCTTACCATGCCAGTGGGGCCGTACCATGCCAGTGGGGCCGTATCATGTCAATGGGGCCGTATCATGTCAATGGGGCCATACCATGCCAGCGGAGGCCATACAATGTCAGTGGGGCCATACCATGCCAGTGGGGCCATACCATACCAGTGGGGCCATACCATGCCAGTGGGGCCATACCATGCCAGCGGGACCGTACCATGCCAGTGGGGCCATACCATGCCAGTGGGGCCATACCATGCCAGTGGGGCCATACCATGCCAGTGGGGCCATACCATGCCAGTGGGGCCATACCATGCCAGTGGGGCCATACCATGCCAGTGGGGCCATACCATGCCAGTGGGGCCATACTATGCCAGTGGGGCCGTACCATGCCAGTGGGGCCATACCATGCCAGTGGGGCCATACCATGCCAGTGGGGCCATACCATGCCAGTGGGGCCATACCATGCCAGTGGGGGGGGGCATAACATGAGAACATATTATGAATAACATGAATAACTTATGTCTGCTGCATACATAATTGTGAATCTCTACAATAATGTGGCTGATCTGTTCTACCTGGCTGTGAACAATGGAAGTGTCTTCCACACTCAACATTATATTAGCAGTTTAGCAGACACCAAGTTAGTGGTAACATTCTCAGTAGCTGTGTAGTTCTTCAGCCTAATAACTGCCTCAGCAGACTGTACATCTGCTGCATTGACTTAATGAATGAAACCACAGGTTTACATATTATTAGAGTTGCTATATGTACACAACCAGTGGGATTTCAGTGCTCCTAATTTAATTTTAAAGAGGAGAATGTAGGTGTCAACATTTCTTTGCTCAAATTGAATGGTTTGATATCATCAGTAAGGTTCGGTATCGTAAATGATATCACAAAAACAGTTATCATAAAAAAATATTGCTCACCACACCACATTATTCAGAACATTAAAAAACAATTGAAAAGTGAAGTGAAAACAGGTCGTCTCACCTCAAGAAATAATGATGGAACAATCATAACAGACTAACTAGCTAATGCAAATGCCCATTATTTTTAAATAACTGCGAATCCTGACGACAGACTGATGCGCCTAGCCTTAATGTTTAACAATTCAATTCAATTCTTTAATTCAGACATAAATACACATATAATGACACATATATGGGTTCGTGTACTCTTACACAACAGTTAACAAAATAATGTAAAAAAACACAGAAAAAACAGGTGAAATACAAAATATACAGTATGATTACACAAGGTCATTATGTAGACAAAGTGACTTTATCCATTGTTTCCTTATCCTTGATTTTCATCTGATGTCAGTACCAAGTTACCAATCTCTGTCACTGTCTATTGCATTTGCCTGTTTATAACTTATTTGAACTTGCTTTGGCTTAAACTAAATGCTGATATTCTTACACTTACTATATATGTGTTACTTTGTCTTGGAATGTTTACACTTTAACTTTGTCTTTGGAAGATGCTAACGATGCCGATGGCCTAACACAGTGAATAACAACAATGTCAATGACGGAAACAACATACCTCAAGTCAAATGGGAACCTGTCTGACGAAGAAGAAGTGCACTGTACAGGATCCATTGAAAAACATGATAATTTGGGAAGTGCAATAATTTACTTGGTCTTAGATTCAAAACGTGAGAAACTTCACATATCTACCTAAATACAATACGGAATATCAATGGTATGGTATATTTTATTAACGTCTGCTCGGAGCGCGCGTAGTCTCTCTATGACAGTCTGTCGGGAAAATCAACAATGACTATTATGATTCATAAGTTACACGTGTCCTGTTTTATGCCTCCGTTGACAGAAATAAAATGTCTAAAATGTATTTATTAAAAAATAAAGTTACCTGTACTAGGAAAATGATGACGATGTTGAGAAATACTTCACATAAAAGGACGTTTAATCGGCATACACGAAACACGTATGCATGCACGTATCTATGTACGCACGCACGCTCGCACACCACACACACCGCACACTGTTTCCAGATACCTTCCGTATGTGCGTGCGTGCTTGCGTGCTTGCGTCCTAATTTAATTAACTAATGCGGTGACTAGGAAACAAATTCAATCCCACGTTTGCACGAGGATACCAATTTCTCCACTAGCTAATTTGTGAGGAAGAATCGAAGTGATCCGCCAGACACATATTATGGAGAGCGGCTTAACTTAATCCATGTTAACAACTGCGCCACGTCGATTTGATCTGATTGAACAGCCGTGTCGGTGTATTCCCTGTGGAGACACCTGCTTAAATTATCTCGAGCTGATTGAACAAACGTTCCCCGTGGTGTAGCTACGCTTCATCAACCCTCGACCGACAACGTGACCGAATTAGATCCATCCGACAAATGTTTACCTGTTTCTGGACATGGATATGCCGACAGATTCCTTGCACGTAATGCAGTCTGATGGCAGCCGCCGGAAAACTTTGACACAAATGACGTCGTTAGACGCAGATGAACAAATTAGTCGTATGGACCTAAACAACTGATGTAATTTGTTCTCCACTTCTTCGTTGTTCAACAAACTGCAATTATTTTCTTCATTACATAATGCATTTAGATTGGTGAAATGTTACAGACTAAACGTATTTTCAACATTTGAAATGTGCTAGTTTGACGGCGAGTGTAAACAATGAATCTAGCTGCCAACGAGTAAATACGTTGCCTTAAGGCCCCGGCAGCCAGTACCGAGTTTTAACTAAACGTCTCCCGCCAGATCGCGTATAAAGGGTAACATTTTCATAATCGGGAATATACATCTGACTTCGACTAAAAATTATTATAGACGCATTCAATATATAAGACGCCGTTATAATATGACACAATTATGATATTATCACCGAAGTAGGTGTGTGGAGACTGGTTTGTGTTGTGCAAATCTTTGCATAAAAGGACGTTTAATCGGCATACACGAAACACACATGTCTAAACTAGCGCACACGCACGTATGCATGCACGTATGTATGTACGCACGCACGCTCGCACACCACACACACGCACAATGTTTCCAGATACCTTCCGTATGTGCGTGCGTGCTTGCGTGCTTGCGTCCTAATTTAATTAACTAATGCGGTGACTAGGAAACAAATTCAATCCCACGTTTGCACGAGGATACCAATTTCTCCACTAGCTAATTTGTGAGGAAGAATCGAAGTGATCCGCCAGACACATATTATGGAGAGCGGCTTAACTTAATCCATGTTAACAACTGCGCCACGTCGATTTGATCTGATTGAACAGCCGTGTCGGTGTATTCCCTGTGGAGACACCTGCTTAAGTTATCTCGAGCTGATTGAACAAACGTTCCCCGTGGTGTAGCTACGCTTCATCAACCATCGACCGACAACGTGACCGAATTAGATCCATCCGACAAATGTTTACCTGTTTCTGGACATGGATATGCCGACAGATTCCTTGCACGTAATGCAGTCTGATGGCAGCCGCCGGAAAACTTTGACACAAATGACGTCGTTAGACGCAGATGAACAAATTAGTCGTATGGACCTAAACAACTGATGTAATTTGTTCTCCACTTCTTCGTTGTTCAACAAACTGCAATTATTTTCTTCATTACATAATGCATTTAGATTGGTGAAATGTTACAGACTAAACGTATTTTCAACATTTGAAATGTGCTAGTTTGACGGCGAGTGTAAACACTGAATCTAGCTGCCAACGAGTAAATACGTTGCCTTAAGGCCCCGGCAGCCCGTATCGAGTTTTAACTAAATGTCTCCCGCCAGATCGCGTATAAAGGGCAACATTTTCATAATCGGGAATATACATCTGACTTCGACTAAACATTATTATAGACGCATTCAATATATAAGACGCCGTTATAATATGACACAATTATGATATTATCACCGAAGTAGATGTGTGGAGACTGGTTTGTGTTGTGCAAATCTTTTTACAGCATTGTTGATATACAGTAACTTTAACACATTCTACTACTTGTTTTAAATGTTGCAGTTCACATAAATTAATATTTAAAGATAATTTATCGTTTCGTTCCATCCAAAATATAAAAGGAGTCATTAAACGCCGATTGGGACATGCATGTATGCTACACAGAATCACGAGCCACAATACACAGCAACGGGTGCACACATGTTGTGGGGAGCGGTGGTCTGATGGTTACAGCACCCGCCTGTCGATCGAGAGGACGGTGGTTCGATTCCACCTCCGCCGTTTCGAAGCTTGGGCAATTTCGTTCACCCCACTTTGCCCGTGTCTTTCGGAAGGGACACTAAAAGCCTTGTTCTACACGATGGTGAAAATGTGTATTGTCTAAAAAGTCAAAAGAAACATAAACCAGATGCACTTGATTGGACATCCTGGCGACATTCGACGTATTGGCCATCTGGCGATTAACGATAATTATGACATAACGTGTACCGTCTATTATCTAACACAAGTATAATATAGAGTGCTAGAACCGTCACCTGATACTTCGCACGGAAGCCCTTTGGTGCATTCAATTGTGGTGAGAAAGGGTTATATCGCGAGAATCACTCTATTAATTATCTCGCTATTTTTTGCAGCATTCGTCGACAAAGCCAACGGCCGCGGGAAGTTGCGTTGACGTTTGAGCGTGTATACATCATCCCAACGTAAAACTAATTAAATTGCGGGCTGATGTGGCAAAGGAGAAACTTTTCCTTAAGTGATGCTGAGCTGACAGTGATGATGTCATCGTGCCAGATGACATCAGTGGTGCGTACTTAAATCTGAGCAGTCAGCTATCGACGCCGGCTTGACATGATTCCATTATGATTGCGGCTTTCGATCGAGTGGATTTATCTCTTCTGTGGAGCCGCCAACACGCGTGCTCTGTAGAGCAAGTTGTGCATTAGGCAGAGTCGTCCTGATCAATAGAGCTGTAGCATTATATACGTTTGGTATCCGTAGATGTCTGCCTAGACACGAGATGATGTAGAAACAATGAAAACGTTGCCGTGGACAGCCTTAAGTATGTCTACGATACGACGACTTAAGCATGTCTACGATACGACGACTTAAGTATGTCTACAATACGATGACGCCGTCTAAATCTGTTGTGTATGTTTTTCTATCACACACGCAGTCGTTATCGTGATAAAGTTTCACACGGCGGCCATGCACGACTTGGAGTTTATATATCGAAGCAGAGAGTAACAAGGAGCATTTTGGAAATAGACAGTGAACATTTACGATGGAGTTGAACACTACAACGACATTTAATAACGGCCTTGCTAAGAACATTAGCCGCGAAGAGCTGAACTATGAGTTCGTCGAATATTACTGCACCACCATAATACATCCGGTCATCTTCACGATCGGCATCACCGGAAACGTGATGAACCTCGTCATCTTCACGCGACAGCGCATGCGCCACGGGCAGAACGACATCGAGAAGGCGGCGACGACGGGGTTGATGTTCCTCGCCGTGTCCGACATGATGTACTGTCTCGCCGGACTGATGGCCCACGTACTGTTGCCTCTGAAATGCGCCCGGATCTACTATGAAGCGTACAAGACTGCGCTTCTGAACACGTTCCAGTTCAGTAGCACGTGGCAGACGGTGGCTGTGGCGGTAGAGCGATACGTGGCCGTTACTCACCCGTTTGAGGCACGACAGATTGCCAGCGCCAGCAGAACGACTGTCCTCTGTACTGTCGTCTTCCTAGTCAGCGTCGTCTTCAACATTCCGTTCTTCTTCGTCAACCGGGTCGTCTTTGTGTCTGATGGACTGTACATGCGTGTGCAGGGTCCGATGCGGCACGGCACGACTGCTCGGCACGTCTACACGATCGTGTGGAGCGTGGTCGGCATCTTTGTCCCACTCATGACGCTCGCCTTCTGCAACGTGCGCTTTCTCATCGCCATACACCGCAGTCAGGCTCGCTTCACCCCGAACAACGCCGGCAGCGACAGCAGCCGCCGGAACTCTGTACTCAGTAGAATGACGGTGACGTTTGTGTTGATCATATGTTTCTTCTTCGTCCTCGTCTGTCCTGCCATGGTGCTTGAGTTTATCGGCAACTTCGTGCGACATCAGTCGGACGCGTCCTACCACCGCTTCCAGTTGACCCTCGTCATCACGAACACGATGCTCGTGGTCAATTTCGCCGTCAACTTCCTGCTCTACTGCTACGCCCTACGGGACTTCCGGAAGACTCTAGCGAACATGGTAATTTGGGGCATGCTGGCTTGTCGACACGGGAATAACATGCACGCACGCACGCACGCACGCACGCACGCACGCACGCACGCACGCACGCACGCACGCACGCACGCACGCACGCACGCACGCACGCATACACGTACGCACGCAAGCACGCACACATTGAGCAGGTAGTAATCATTACTGAAATTATTTACAACATGTTTGAAATATAAATCACGAGCTATCTAATATGGACACTTTTTGTGTCTTAGCTAATAATTATTAAGTGTTGTGTAGATGTAATGATACATAGGTAAAATAGCCGACATTCGTTAATTGTAATTCAGGTTAAAGAAGGCTTAAAATGATTTCTTTAGTATTATATAGTTGCAAATTGAGACCTTGCATGGAATTATAATTGACACTAGTGCTTTATACATTGGAATGCAGTTTAACTTCTTTTCAACAATGGGACTTCCTATATTATATCGTTTTAATAATGTGCATTATTTTAATACAGGCATTTCATATAAAATATATGCGTAGTCGCATGACCATATCTTTGTATTGTAATTCTTTAAACATGTACTGGCTTTCCAAGACACTGTGACTGGAGTAGTGGCACTTGTTTCACTGGCTTCATCACAGTTAATGCATATTTCCCATCATTCTTCTTCAGCTCAAACTTAACTTCCTATCCCTTAATCCGTGATGTCTAGACTCTGTAAACCGAATATTTTTGGCATGAATGTACCCTTTTGCATAGATCTAATGACCCCATACCAGGCAACTTAAGTTCACCTGGCTGGAAGCAGCCAGCCCCAAATATTTACTTTAGACATATTTGCAGAGGCAATCAAGCCATGATTAACCATCAACTTAATCACCCTTTGACCCAACCAGTGGACATTCTATTGTCTATCTATGTCTTCCTTCCAAACATTGCCAGCCTGAATGACCAGCCAACTGGCCACTGCCCACTGACCAGTAGTGCCAGTACCCAGTACCCACCCCAGTTGGTAATTGTTTTTTTTCAATTGTGTTAACTTGTGTCTACTATTTAGTATCTACAATTTCCCCAGTACTGATTCAGTCACACATGTCTCAACCTGATCTGTCTCAGGCTAGTGACTGCAGACCTGCTGGAAATGCCACTGGGTGTCAGTGCCAGTGGGTGACATATAGTAGTAGCTAGTACTAACTACTAGCTAGACACTACTAAACTACAACTGACATTAGTATTTCAGTAGTAAACATTATACAATGTTCATATATTATATATTTTATTTATTAAAACAATAAGTCTGTTTTACAGTTTATTTGTGTTTCGTATATTTCTTATAAGATTATTATTATAGTTTTATCTTCCCTAAACTTAGCGGGCCGTGGGCCGCGGGGTTACCCGTCTTTGGCCCACGGGTATGGGCCGGGTATGGGCCTGAAACTTGCGGGCCGGGCTTGGGCCAAACATTCACAGTCTGGGTCGGGCCTGGGCCTAAATTCTAGTCTAGTTCTCGGCGAAGCTCATTATGAGCTACGAGCCAAAACAACACTGCATCGACATATTTTTCGAAAATGAGTTTCCATTGCGAAACGATCCCAACTAGACTAATCTTTCATGTCTTAGTGGTGTAAATGTCATATATGCTGCTCAAATGTGTTTATTTTTGTGTTTTGTGACACCTATCAAACTTCGTTTTAATGACTGGCATTGTTTTAGGCATGAAAATGGTCCATTTTCTCTTCAAGAGTACTCCAAGTAAACTTTCTTCGAGCGCGCCATGTCAGATATTACCGGAAAGGGGGATTTCTATTCTAAGCACTAACAACATTTTCGATGAAGACTTTCGCTCAAATATGCACGTTAATGGGGGTTTTCTGACGGCTATGCTTTTCCTCGTGACCACATTCCGTGTCTCCGATTGGTCAATTGCCCCTGAAAGCCCGGTCTGGTCAACTTCCGGTTACTTGTTTACGTAGCTGTCGCTTCCATCTTCGCTACTATTTTACTAATTTGATATGGTTTTGAGCAAAGATAATAGAGTTTCCAATCTGCTAAATGAAGCAGCTCGCTGTGGACTTCGTGATGGAAGCCTTAGAGATGTGGCGATCGATTATTTCACGCATGCCAGTGACGGGGTGAGTATTTTTGGGACTTCTAGAATTCGGGCCCACCTCATTTTTGCCATTATAAAGATGCAATAAGTACAACAATCATGTACAATGGTCAAACAAATAGTAATATATTGAATGTGTAAATTATTAAACATTTTGATTGTAAAAAAACGCATTTTATGAATTTTCCTGACGATCGAATGAGTGATGTTTATTAAGTAAGCAACATCGTTACATGGCTATGGCCGGCTGTGGCTAGGCCTATAATCATATTAATGGCGTGTGCCTGGCTATGCCTATGGCTTATGTCCCCTACTATATCTATAGGCTATGCAGCATGTGCATATACTATGACAATCTTTACATATTTGATAGCCATGTCATGGCCAAATAAAATTATTTTGGGCAATTAGGCCACTGCAGACTAAAAATTATCATAACAAATGAAAACATACTAAAATTTTCAGCTTTAATAATTACTGTACTACTTTATTAAGTTTTAGTGCATAGTCACAGCCTATAATTTTATTTGAAGGAAAATGAGGATGAAGATAGCACTTCAGATAGTGAGGAAGAAATGCCACTTGTCATTGAGGTATCTTGCAATGAAGAGTTGGATGATGGACCTCCTGGTGACTGCATTCCCAACAGCACATCTGCTGCAGAAAATTACGATGTGCTGCAACGCTATACGAATGCAAAGATTCACCCACCAGAAATGCGATGCCACTGCAACTGCCGTCTCTGGGATGGCAAGCCTTGCATTTAGCAATTTCATGATTCTGAATGCAATGAAATCTCTGTATTATTTAGATAAATTACATTTGGTGGTCATCTTGGATCCCAATTTATATAATTTATTCAAAATGTGTTTTTTTCTTAAATGTCCATGTTTCCTCTTTCGTTTGATGTCATGGATGTTAATGTATCTAGTAACAAAAGTTTGGCTAGCAAGGATAACCTTGAAGAGAGGGTTGATTCATACCTGGAAGAAGAAGGATCTCTTAATTAACTTAATTTACGTAATTATTTATTATAATTATATAATTACCCGGGTATATATTTTTAACTGGACAATAGTTAGCATGATTAAAAAATGATGTTTTGTGTGTGCACATTGTGTACATGTTTGTAAACGTTTCTTTAAACACTAGTTTAGATACATTACATTTGGTGGCCATCTTGGATCCTAATTTACATAATTTATGCAAAATGTGATTTTTCTTAAGTGTCCATGTTTCCTCTTTCGTTCGATACTATGGATGTTAGTGTATCTAGCATCAAATGGTAAAATGTTATCGAGCATTGTTTATTGATTTTCTATATTTTAAATTGATATAATTATTTACTATTTAAAAAATAATGTTCATACCAAAAGGTATGTCAATTTTGCAGTGACATTAGTATTTGTGAACTAATAAAAATGTCATGCATGTAGCTTCAACACAAATAAAACTATGTACTCAAGGACTTGTATCGTAATTATTGCAAATACATAGTGAAAACTTTGAAGCTGTTTATCTCAAAACCATACTTTTCACATTTTCAACATTCAAATTGCTATATCTCCGGAAATAATGTGAATATGGATAACACTGAGGTATCATTTTTTTCCTCTGAATGTGCTCTATTCGAATATGCAATAAAAGACAATGACAATTTTTTAGAGAAGTGTCTCATTTTGGCATGGTGGGTCACAAATTATAGGCCCGCGCAGGGCACTAATGTGCGTACATACATACATGCATGTGCGCACGCACGCACGCCCGAGCATATTTCCAAAAGGGCTTACACGCCTTTGACTGATTCAGAGTAAAGCACACAAAAATTGTAGGACTCACCATCTTTTTTTTGTGGGGGATTACAAGATAAGTGCATGGTGTGTTAATTATAAAAAAACATCCTTTTGCATATAGGTGCATGGTATGTTAATTATAAAAAACATGCTTTTGCATATTTTGTAATCCCAAAAAAGAAACAAATATTAATCACAGTTTGTCCTAAAGTTTTTTTGTGCTTTTCGCTGAAACAATTAAACGAAGTGTAAGCCTTTTTGCAAATCTGTTCCTCAAATAAAGCCCGCCAAAGTTGAGTCGTGCCTGTGCGTATGCGACTGTGACATCAATGATCAGTGACATCATAACATGGCAGCCCATAGTTTGACGACTCTGTCTCATTGGCCAAAGGATCTAATCCTGTTTGCATTTCAACTAAATTGCTTTATTGATATCCGTAAGAAACAGAGTACCTAAAGATACAATATGGCAGCACTTGACTGGTGTACAATACACACTCAGGCACGCACATACGCACGCACGTACGTACGCACGCACGCACGCACGCACGCACGCACGCACGCATGCACGCTCGCACTCACATACACAAGCATCAATAAGAACAACATCGTCATCATAATCAACTTAATAAAGGTAACAGCTTAGTTACTGTGATTTAGCTGGGACTATGCACATTTATACAGTTATACAATGCTGCCCAGAAGAAACAGATTGATGTAGCAGACCCACAGACATAAATAGAACACCCATTAGTAAAACAAGACCACTGAGCCCTTCAAGTTGACACATGATACAGGGATGCAGGCACAGGCCAGCAATATGCGTATTGTTGCACGGCAAGAACCCACTGGAGGCGCAGTACGTGTTTATACTGTACAGCACCCAGTCTTCGTCATATATCATACCAGCATCAACTAAATAACCTCAGTTATTGTGTGTAATAAATGTACAATGGGTTAAAGTACATGTCTCACTATTGTGACTTAAAAAAACTATAATAATATGCAGGTTGCGTGTGGCAAGGTTATGCCTAAATTAAGAATAGACCACTGTAAGGCAAGTTTGTAAGATAAAATTGCATTTATTAGAGCTTACTAACTAAACTGATAAATAAGCTTAGTATTAAATTTATACAAAGCCAAGTTTCTCAGTCAATGCACAATTTACACTCCTGGTCTAACTACAGTACCACATCAAGGAGTGAGTCTGTACAAATACAAACAGAAGTAAGCTATTTCCATATCATAGCATCCAGTGTAAGATAAGATGATACATAAACATCTATTAAATACCATAATTCCAACACATTGGTGCTGTTCGTAATATTGTCTGTACAATACATGTTATCTTATTCAGTACTAATATATAATATTATTAATGTTTATTCATAAATTCCCTAGCATACATGTAGGTATTAATGTAAAACTAGTATTCTACATGTATAAACCCCTAATAGCATAAACTCAACAGTCAACAATGTTGTCTATTTCACATGTGTATTGCCCAAAGTATTGCCTGACTAGCCTAGCTGTCATTGCAATGTTGTCAAATATTTCTTCATCATTTCTGTGAGATATAATAATACTTTACACAAACCAACTTGGAAGTATAGTAATGTTAAAGGATAAAATTGGCTTAATTGAAGCATTTAGCAGAGCACATTTCCACATGCTCAATCTAACTCTTATCGAGCAAGCATAATTATTATGTATGTATGTGTGTATGTAAGTTAAGCTTTACTTCCTAGATCAGTTTGGGACGTTTTGCACAAATAGCATTGCGAAAAACTGCTCAAATTTACGTCCTAACAAACGTCATGTAGAAATTTACGTCCTAACAAACGTCATGTACAAATACTTCAGGAAACCGTCTTCTGCGTTTGTGTGTATAAAGTGCCACCCAGAGGATGGGCATTTTTGTATTTAATTGGAGAGGAATTTTCTAATTATGTCATAACTTGCAATTAATGGTAAGACCTAATTGTTTCTGAAATGATGATCACCATCAGTGTAAAGACACCACAACTATGGTTGTCTTCCTGCCGGCTACATACTATTCTGATATCTGTCCATGTCTCCGTGGGCAGGCCCAACATTGAATTTCTGATCTGTGTGTAGTTCCTGGAAGAAGGCCAGAAATCAGTTCACATTCATCAGTCGTGTTGCACCTTAACTCGGGGCATCTGTTAACAATTACAGCCTAAGGATTGCAGAAACAATATCCATACTGTCCACAGAAATACAAAAGCTATGTACACAGTCTTACTAAAACTGCTGTCTGACTGCAGGGCAACATGTTAAAAAGGACCTACATACTCCTGTATAAAACATATCACTAGACTAACAACATGCATGACTGAAAGGCTAGGCTAGTTAACGTCAATATTGATGTAGACAGCAACCCATCTCCACATAAATGTATATGATTCACAGTTCTTACATGACGTTTCAATAGTTTAGCTCAGAATTATATTAATATTGCTTGTGTTGCTAACCTGGTCAAATAGCCACTGCGTGAACTCACCCATATCCAGCAGGATTGCCAGAAAACAGGGCAGTATATAAACAACAGTGTTTTCTGTGGACAGCACTCCAAGGTATGCATGTAACAATCAATTGCTAATTTCAGTTAAGTTAATGATACATTGCAATTAAGCCACCAACTGTCACCTTAGCATGTGGAGTCTTCTGGGAGGTAGGAAGACTCTGTAGAGTTGACTGTGTGGCAGGAATATTGTGTGGAGTTGTCTGTGTAGTAGGAAGAATGTTTGGAGTTGTCTGTGTAGTATGAAGGCTGTGTGGAGTTATCTGGGTGGTAGGAAGATTGTGTGGAGTTGTTTGTGTGGTATGAAGACTGTGTTGAGTTGTATGTGTGGTAGGAAGAGTTTGTGCATTAGTCTGTATGGAAGGAATGCTGTGTGGAGTTGTCTGTGTGCTAGGAAGACTGTGTGGAGTTGTCTGTGTGGTAGGAAGGCTGTGTGAAGTTGTCTGTGTGGTAGGAAGACTGTGTGGAGTTGTTTGTGTGGTACGAAGCTGGTGTGGAGTTTTCTGTGTGGTAGGAAGAGTGTGTATAGTTGTCTGTGTGATAGGAAGAGTTTGTGCATTAATCTGTGTGGAAGGAAGGCTGTGTGGAGTTGTACGTGTGGTAGGAAGAGTGTGTAGAGTTGTCTGTTTGGTAGGAAGGCTGTGTGGAGTTGTCTGTGTGGTATGAACTGTGTGGAGTTGTTTGTGGGGTACGAAGCTTGTGTGGAGGTTTCTGTGTGGTAGGAAGAGTGTGTATAGTTGTCTGTGTGATAGGAAGAGTTTGTGCATTAATATGTGTGGAAGGAAGGCTGTGTGGAGTTGTACGTGTGGTAGGAAGAGTGTGCAGAGTTGTCTGTTTGGTAGGAAGGCTGTGTGGAGTTGTCTGTGTGGTATGAACTGTGTGGAGTTGTTTGTGGGGTACGAAGCTTGTGTGGAGGTTTCTGTGTGGTAGGAGGAGTGTGTATAGTTGTCTGTGTGCACAAGGATGATGCACAAGCTGCGTGCAACGGAAATAGGACAAAACCATGCGGCAGAGCAACTGTTCTAAGCCCTTACCACCACAATGCTGGATGCATAGCACCTGCTTCAAAGAAGGATGGTGGGAATGGTGCAGACTTTGTTTCAAAAGCAATGGCTGCTGGGAGGTAGTCTGAATTTTTGGGGGTTCTTGTGTAGGATCCTGGCCCAAGGGGTACTCAGCAGTAACAGCAGCAGCAGGTGCGGCTGTTGGCTCATTTAAAGGTTTTGCTGCTGCCTGGAAATGTAAACAAACTAGCACTTATAAAAAAATGTTGAGCTAAAGTGTCTGCCTGTGTAGCCAGAACCGTTTAATGATTATAATATTACGATAAAAAAAATTGTTATGCATTTATTTCCATGTTGGTCCTCTTGCACATTACTTGTGTTATTAGTCACCTAAAAGTGAAAGCCAGCACGGTTCCTTTTTATCACCCACCATAAGCCATATGGTGCATGCCACAATGATACATTTAATCTATTAAAAATTCGGTGAATAGTGTTAAACTATTAAAGTAAAGTATGCATATTTGCTATATGCACTGAAAGGGACCAGGACTATATATATATATATATATATATATATATATATATATATATATATATATATATATATATATATATATATATATATATATATATATATATAATTATATATATATATATATATATATATATATATATAATTATATATATATATATAAGGGTATCAAAGTTATATAGGCCTACTCACCGTCTACTCCGTACTGGTGATCTTTCGTTGCCTTCATTTCCCATGCGCCTGTCACTCACAAGATGTTTCTTTTTCACCAAATTATGTTTTATGCACTCCATGTACTTTCTGTACGTTTCGTATCGCCTACATTTCTTCTGATGCTCCATCACTTTCAGAAGTATGCGGAGTCTGCATACTTCTGGCACGGTGTCAAAGTTGATCGGGTTACCGGAGGTCACGTTGCTCACGCGGGTTGCATGTCGTCCATTGCGTTTGCGCGCGCATGCGCAAACCCAAAATGCAGGGTTTCGACACGAGACTACTATGGGCCCGTTACACCGGCTCGACGTGTTTCCATTATGATTGCAGCTTTCGATCGTGTGGCATTATCTCTTCTGTGGAGCCGTAAACACGCGTGCTCTGTAGAGCAAGTTGTGCATTACACAGGGTCGTCCGGATCCACAGAGCTGTAGCATTATATACGTTTGGTATCCATAGATGTCTGCCTAGACACGAGATGCTGTTGATACAATGAAAACGTTGCCGTGGACAGCACTTAAGTATGTCTACAATACGATGACGCCGTATAAATCTGTTGTGTATGTTTTTCTATTACACACGCAGTCGTTATCGTGATAAAGTTTCACACGGCGGCCATGCACGACTTGGAGTTTATATATCGAAGCAGAGAGTAACAAGGAACATTTTGGAAATAGACAGTGAACATTTACGATGGAGTTGAACACTACAACGACATTTAATAACGGCCTTGCTAAGAACATTAGCCGCGAAGAGCTGAACTATGAGTTCGTCGAAAATTACTGCACTACCATAATACATCCGGTCATCTTCACGATCGGCATCACCGGAAACGTGATGAACCTCGTCATCTTCACGCGTCAGCGCATGCGCCACGGGCAGAACGACATCGAGAAGGCGGCGACGACTGGGTTGATGTTCCTCGCCGTGTCCGACATGATGTACTGTCTTGCCGGACTGATGACCCACTTACTGTTGCCTCTGAAATGCGCCCGGATCTACTATGAAGCGTACAAGACTGCGCTTCTGAACACGTTCCAGTTCAGTAGCACGTGGCAGACGGTGGCGGTGGCGGTAGAGCGATACGTGGCCGTTACTCACCCGTTTCAGGCACGACAGATTGCCAGCGCCAGCAGAACGACTGTCCTCTGTACTGTCGTCTTCCTAGTCAGCGTCGTCTTCAACATTCCGTTCTTCTTCTTCAACCGGGTCGTCTTTGTGTCTGATGGACTGTACATGCGTGTGCAGGGTCCGATGCGGCGCGGCACGACTACTCGGCACGTCTACACGATCGTGTGGAGCGTGGTCGGCATCTTTGTCCCACTCATGACGCTAGCCTTCTGCAACGTGCGCTTTCTCGTCGCCATCTACCGCAGTCAGGCTCGCTTCACACCGAACAACGCCGGCAGCGACAGCAGCCGCCGGAACTCTGTACTCAGTAGAACGACGGTGACGTTTGTGTTGATCATATGTTTCTTCTTCGTCCTCGTCTGTCCTGCCATGGTGCTTGAGTTTATCGGCAACTTCGTGCGACATCAGTCGGACGTGTCCTACCACCGCTTCCAGTTGACCCTCGTCATCACGAACACGATGCTCGTGGTCAATTTCGCCGTCAACTTCTTGCTCTACTGCTACGCCCTACGGGACTTCCGGAAGACTCTAGCGAACATGGTAATTTGGTGCATGCTGGCTTGTCGACACGGGAATAACATGCACGCACGCACGCACGCACGCACGCACGCACGCACGCATACACGCACGCACACGCACGCACGCAAGCACGCAAGCACGCACACACTGAGCAGGTATTAATCATTATTGAAATTATTTACAACATGTTTGAAATATAAATCACGAACTATCTAATATGGACACTTTTTATATCTTAGCTAATAATTGTTAAGTGTTGTGTAGATGTAATGTTACATAGGTAAAATAGCCGAAATTTCGTTGATATCTCGACGTTCTTATCATGGAGAATCATTGTGCAAGACACCATCACTAGGTGAATAAATATTGTAATACTGCGCTTGATCTGGCCTACATGCGCGTTTTAATAGATTACTTGAACCGTTTGCAATGCGGAAGTCGCGTGACGTCACACTTCCTGCACTCAGATTCTCGGACAACTATATTGTATTTACACAAACCGTCTTGCTAATTCGGTTTCTGTTGTGCACGTATAAGTTTACGGATCTCAACATAGTCCACGTTTGTTAAAGTTTCAACACAACTCCGTGACGAGACGGAGAGATTAAGTACAGTATACATTTAACTTGAAGAATAAACAACTGAACTGACTTGTTAAAAAAAATAATCACGGAATCAGTTTGAACCAACGCGTGGCGCAACTCCAGACGCCAGACCTACTCCCATACACCAGTTGACAAGCTGTTGTCGTTTGGTTTTTGTCCTTCCCCTCGCCTAAATGATTCCAACACTCATCAGGAAGGAGAAGCTGTTGTTCTTTGAACACATCACGCGTGTAGTAGCTGACAGGTCGGAAAAGCCGACAATGATCGGAATGAGTGCAGACGAGCGGAAGAGAGGAACATCTCACATGAGATGGATGAGATCAGGCATAAAACACAGCTGACGATGGACGAGTTGAGAAAAGCAAAAAAGGAGACAGGATTGGACGTCACGAAATGTCGCACGAGTTGACGAGACATCACATCACGTGCTGAAAAAAATAATCGATCAGAAAATAGAAAATCAACAGGAGCCGCGCTCACAGTTTTATCGGACAATGTCACTGCCTCCGTTAGACAAGTAAGCAAGTACATACCTACATATGAATTTACGTGTGTATGTGCGTACCTTCATACATGCATGTGTGTGTATATATATATATTTATATAAAAATAATATAAATATATATATATATATATGTATATAATTTATATATACACCCTGTATATAATAGGTGTGTGTGTATATATATATATATATATATATATATATATATATATATATATATATATATATATATATATACGAAAAAATTACAGCCTAAGGATTGCAGAAACAATATCCATACTGTCCACAGAAATACAAAAGCTATGTACACAGTCTTACTAAAACTGCTGTCTGACTGCAGGGCAACCTGTTAAAAAGGACCTACATACTCCTGTATAAAACATATCACTAGACTAACAACATGCATGACTGAAAGGATAGTTAACGTCAATACTGAAGTAGGCAGCAACGCATCTCCACTTTTTTGCCACACCACAATGAAAACATGGGCATGTGCATAGAAGAAGGAGATGGCGGATATGGGGTATTCTGGCAGTTGTCAATAAACCAACTTAGGGCTAAAAGCTATAAGAAAGTGGTTGTGTTGCACACAACCAGTAGGGATGATTGTACTTGTTCGTTTCAAGGTAACACTTATTGCCAGAGGGCGAAATAATTCTTTCTCCTCAACTCATTGTCGAGGGAATCCAGCACAACCACAGTCTTCTATTGGGTGTTCGCTACCAGTATGAACCAATGGTGAGCCAGTGGTTCTGACGACATATGGGGAGGAAAGTCTACTGGTAGTTGGCAAGACATACCTAGAGAAAAAAAACAATGCACATTGCTGTGAAAAAATTAGCTAAGCATCAGGGTTTCACACTTTGAACCCGTTCTAATTTTAACCAATTAGAACAAACTCAGTCACCAATGTACAAGTGGTCAACACTGGACAATAAAATACTAACACATTTCCTAGCGTAAACTACCAAATATATAGTTTTAAAAAGACATACACATCAGACATGTACTTCAGTTGCCTCACTGATATAATCAGACAGATTTAAGCTATGTTTATAATAGTTTAACCAAAATGTGTATGATTCACAGTTCTTACATGACATTTCAATAGTTTAGCTCAGAATTATATTAATATTGCTTATGTTGCTAACCTGGTCAAATAGCCACTGCGTGAACTGACCCATATCCAGCAGGATTGCCAGAAAACAGGGCAGTATATAAACAGCAGTGTTTTCTGAGGACAGCACTCCAAGGTATGCATGTAACAATCAATTGCTAATTTCAGTTAAGTTAATGATACATTGCAATTAAGCCACCATATGTCACCTTAGCATGTGGAGTCTTCTGAGAGGTAGGAAGACTGTGTAGAGTCTGTGTGGCAGGAAGATTGTGTGGAGTTGTCTGTGTAGTAGGAAGAATGTTTGGAGTTGTCTGCGTGGTATGAAGGCTGTGTGGAGTTATCTGGGTGGTAGGAAGATTGTGTGGAGTTGTCTGTGTGGTAGGGAGACTGTGTAGAGTTGTCTGTGTGGTAGGGAGACTGTGTGGAGTTGTCTGTGTGGTAGGAAGAGTTTGTGCATTAGTCTGTGTGCCTTAGGTTAGGTGCCTTCTCAGCAACATGTCGCCTATGTTCAAGTCAAATGTTTTGACTCCCTTTGTTTGTCTGTTTTGGTTGTGCTTATCCTGCTGCTCTTGTGCAGTTTCTACATTTGCATGAACCTGGAAAATCATGGTGCTACATAGAACATACTTAGATGACAGATTTAATGTCATACATTGCCATTAGAAGTACCAGAAATGTTGGCTGACAAAATGTCATAATTTAGCTTTAAAGCGACCTTGTCTGTTCCATTACCCGGAATCATCCTCTCTAGCCATGGGTGGTAATTGTATTAGTAGGACATTTTTTTGACAAGTTTTTAAAATACTTCCCAATGTATTTGTATTTAAATACTTTTGCATTTCATAGTATTTGTATTTGAACCACTCAAGAGTGTTTGTATTCAAATACATTTCAATGTATTTGACCCCATATCTGCTGTGTATAGGTTTAATTTGTAGGGGAAGCTTTACATTTTGCTGAATTAAAACTAAACTATTCAGAAATGACATGCCTGCAAATGAAACTTTTCAAACTTTACAGCACACAATCGCCAGACTTCCGTCTCAGGGAATACAACTCCATATACTTTGTGAAGTAATCAGTTAGTGTCATAACATACTTAAATCCATTCTGGGTCTCAGGTTGAGGGCCTACATATGAAACAAACCAGTAATAAACATATTCACGTAAACGGCACACAAAAGTTTGATGCAGCCTCAAAGTTCAAAGTGTTTTAATTGTTTGGTTCAGGTTATTTTTGCTAAGACATATAAGACATTACATAGATTTCCTTGACAAAATGGGCTTCAAAGTAAAGTTGTAAAATTATAATTCTGGAGAGGACATGTGTACAAGTCCTCTATTTACACTCCTTCATTACTCAGATGGAGGGAAAATCTCAACAACTAGAGTGAACATAGTTATGTGTTATATATACATGTGGCTGCAGTTAGGTGTTCTGGAGAGGACTCATATCAGCAATAACTAGGTTTCAATCTATACATGTTTTCTGATACTGTTGCTAAAAATGGGTCACACCAGTCGATGACACATGCGTGTATACAAATGCATTGGACTCTTGCTATAAAGAACACGTTGGGGCTTGGTCAAACTGTTCTTTATATCTAATGTTCCTTATATCCATGTGTATATGAGTGCAGGCAAGAGCTGGGATTTCAAAGTTGTTCCTTTTAAACAGAGATTCCTTATATCAAGAGTCCTTCTAGTGATATTCCACTATATACATTATAATGATATCTACCCAGGTTTGGACAGTTCAACTGTAATATATTTGGTTATAATGTTATCAACTGTAATATGTTTGGTTATAATGTTGGCATGTCACAATAACATAACATGGTCTACCTATCAGGTCCATCCCAACCATATGCATGGGCTCTACAGTCTTGATTGGTGTAAGCTTAGGAGCCACTGTTTTGACCTTCTCGTAGCGTTGACAAGCATCGCATCTACCAATCTGCAATATAAATAAAATAACAAAAAGTAACATAACAAAATGGAATATACAGTTATGTGATTTATTACACTGTTATGTACTTTAAAACGCACTTACACAATCTGGTGTATTCATTCTATATAATTTGTTTTAAGAGACTTAGCATTATATGACACATTAATATGCTAACTTTGGATCATTGTAAGTGCATTTTCATTCAATTTCAAAATAATCATAAGAGGAGATGCAATGTATCAGTCAATAAGCCCATGCCAGGGGTATTTTTGCACAAAGTGCATTTACCAGACGGATTCAAACCAACCACAAAAGCCGATACATTAGCAGCTACCCTTAATAAAAAACAGTATCACAAACGTAACCAATGTTTGATGGTCCAGATGGCCAAATCCAAAATAATAATATAAACATACTACTCAATAAGGGATATTACAATATAAATAGCAATTATTTTAGTAAATGTATATTTTTTGTGATAGTCAACAGGTGACACCTGGAAGAAAGTATTTGATCTTCTAAGTCCACTGGCACAACTCTCCTGCGACAGTGAAAGTCTGACAGCCATTCAGTGCTCTATCTCATGCTTGCTACGTAGCATTTTATAGCAGAACACAAGCCTGGCAGCTTTATCCACACCTAGTCGATTAACAGCTTTTTTTGGTTTATTCCAAACGTTGCACAAGGATGATGCACAAGCTGTGTGCAACGGAACTAGGACAAAACCATGTGGCAGAGCAACTTTTCTAAGCCCTTACCACCACAATGCTGGATGCGTAGCACCTGCTTCAAAGAAGGATGGTGGGAATGGGGCAGACTTTGTTTCAAAAGCAATGGCTGCTGGGAGGTAGTCTGAATTTTTCTCCATGAGTCACTGGTGGGCCAGTTCCTACTGCTCATTGATCAGACAATTGCCACGATGATCAGCAAGTATGCAACTAAGTGACTGCTTGGTTAAACCTCTTCTGTACTGTTGTAGCAAGGACGGGATTATTATGAATATTCGACCATCCATCCTCTACCAGTGTGACAGTTTGATCCTTCAGATGATGCTTCATTTGTGACTTCAATTCATCAGAGACTTTATAAAGAAGAGTCCCACTGAGAACCCTGGGTGATCTGATACAGTGAAGGGGATATTGCATGAGTAGAAGCATTTGTCTTGGTGAGAAGAGATGAGATGTTCTGTTGAATAATGACTTTGACTTGGGGTTCTTGTGTAGGATACTGGCCCAAGGGATGCTCAGCAGTAACAGCAGCAGCAGCAGCAGCAGCAGGTGCAGCTGTTGGCTCATTCACAGGTTTTGTTGCTGCCTGGAAATGCAAACAAGATTTGCCATCCAAGCCAAAGGCCCAGATGGCAAGTGGACAAGGAAGCCATTGGCTTATCGAGAGTCCAACAATGTTCATCTACTTATAACCCGCCCTCCTGAGATATGTGTCAACCTTGTTTTTAAACATATTCACGCTGCTAGCAGTTACACAATCTGTAGACAATTTGTTCCATTAATTTATTGTCCTCTGTGAGAACGAGTGCTTCCTGATGTCCAATCTACATTGATCCTTCATAACTAAGGTCTCTCAGTTCTGGAATCATTTTAGTTGCTCTCCTTTGTATGCGTT
Source organism: Lamellibrachia columna (assembly GCA_963662155.1). Taxonomy (NCBI): domain Eukaryota; kingdom Metazoa; phylum Annelida; class Polychaeta; order Sabellida; family Siboglinidae; genus Lamellibrachia; species Lamellibrachia columna. The sequence goes on from OY759270.1 coordinate 31,385,918, forward strand.
CAAGCGTATCTATATCCTTCTTACGATATGGTCTCCATGCTTGTATACAGTATTCTAAATGAGGTCTAACTATTGCTTTATAAAGAGGTATAATTAACTTTTTTTCCCTTGTATGTTATGTTTCTTCTAATCAATCCAATAATTTGATTACCCTTTGAAGCTGCAATACCACACTGCTCTGAAACTTTCATATCAGCGCTTATTGTAACTCCTAAGTCCTTTTCTTTTACAGTAGTACCCTGAACAGTATCTCCCATTTTATAGTTTACATCCAAGTTCCCATGTCCTGTATGTAGGCATTTACATTTCCCAAAATTGAACAGCATCTGCCATTTCTCAGACCATTTCACTAATCTGTCTAGATCGTTTTGTAAATGTTGTTTATCACCATCAGTATGAACCTTTCTAAACAGTTTTGTGTCATCTGCAAATTTCAGTACATTACTTGTTATACTGTCGTCCAAGTCATTGATATATATTAAGAATAATATAGGTTCTAATACTGATCCTTGAGGTACCCCACTCAAAACCGATTTCCAATTTGAAACTTCTCCATCCACTACAACTCGTTGTCTTCTGTCAGTCAGCCATTGTTCTATCCAGTCAGTGATGCTATCCCCGATACCATGGGCTTTTAATTTAAGTAGTAATCTTTGATGTGACACTTTGTCAAAAGCTTTCTGAAAATCTAAGTAGATAATATCTACTGGCGATCCCACGTCTATCCACTTAGTGATTTCTTCCAAAAAACATAACATATTTGTTAAGCATGACCTCGCTTTAAGGAATCCATGTTGAGATGAGTGCATTTACCAGTCGGATTCAAACCAACCACAAAAGCCGATACATTAGCAGCTACCCTTAATAAAAAACAGTATCACAAACGTAACCAATGTTTGATGGTCCAGATGGCCAAATCCAAAATAATAATATAAACATACTACTCAATAAGGGATATTACAATATAAATAGCAATTATTTTAGTAAATGTATATTTTTTTGTGATAGTCAACAGGTGACACCTGGAAGAAAGTATTTGATCTTCTAAGTCCACTGGCACAACTCTCCTGCGACAGTGAAAGTCTGACAGCCATTCAGTGCTCTATCTCATGCTTGCTACGTAGCATTTTATAGCAGAACACAAGCCTGGCAGCTTTATCCACACCTAGTCGATTAACAGCTTTTTTTGGTTTATTCCAAACGTTGCACAAGGATGATGCACAAGCTGTGTGCAACGGAACTAGGACAAAACCATGTGGCAGAGCAACTTTTCTAAGCCCTTACCACCACAATGCTGGATGCGTAGCACCTGCTTCAAAGAAGGATGGTGGGAATGGGGCAGACTTTGTTTCAAAAGCAATGGCTGCTGGGAGGTAGTCTGAATTTTTCTCCATGAGTCACTGGTGGGCCAGTTCCTACTGCTCATTGATCAGACAATTGCCACGATGATCAGCAAGTATGCAACTAAGTGACTGCTTGGTTAAACCTCTTCTGTACAGTTGTAGCAAGGACGGGATTATTATGAATATTCGACCATCCATCCTCTACCAGTGTGACAGTTTGATCCTTCAGATGATGCTTCATTTGTGACTTCAATTCATCAGAGACTTTATAAAGAAGAGTCCCACTGAGAACCCTGGGTGATCTGATACAGTGAAGGGGATATTGCATGAGTAGAAGCATTTGTCTTGGTGAGAAGAGATGAGATGTTCTGTTGAATAATGACTTTGACTTGGGGTTCTTGTGTAGGATACTGGCCCAAGGGATGCTCAGCAGTAACAGCAGCAGCAGCAGCAGCAGCAGGTGCAGCTGTTGGCTCATTCACAGGTTTTGTTGCTGCCTGGAAATGCAAACAAGATTTGCCATCCAAGCCAAAGGCCCAGATGGCAAGTGGACAAGGAAGCCATTGGCTTATCGAGAGTCCAACAATGTTCATCTACTTATAACCCGCCCTCCTGAGATATGTGTCAACCTTGTTTTTAAACATATTCACGCTGCTAGCAGTTACACAATCTGTAGACAATTTGTTCCATTAATTTATTGTCCTCTGTGAGAACGAGTGCTTCCTGATGTCCAATCTACATTGATCCTTCATAACTAAGGTCTCTCAGTTCTGGAATCATTTTAGTTGCTCTCCTTTGTATGCGTTCAAGCGTATCTATATCCTTCTTACGATATGGTCTCCATGCTTGTATACAGTATTCTAAATGAGGTCTAACTATTGCTTTATAAAGAGGTATAATTAACTTTTTTTCCCTTGTATGTTATGTTTCTTCTAATCAATCCAATAATTTGATTACCCTTTGAAGCTGCAATACCACACTGCTCTGAAACTTTCATATCAGCGCTTATTGTAACTCCTAAGTCCTTTTCTTTTACAGTAGTACCCTGAACAGTATCTCCCATTTTATAGTTTACATCCAAGTTCCCATGTCCTGTATGTAGGCATTTACATTTCCCAAAATTGAACAGCATCTGCCATTTCTCAGACCATTTCACTAATCTGTCTAGATCGTTTTGTAAATGTTGTTTATCACCATCAGTATGAACCTTTCTAAACAGTTTTGTGTCATCTGCAAATTTCAGTACATTACTTGTTATACTGTCGTCCAAGTCATTGATATATATTAAGAATAATATAGGTTCTAATACTGATCCTTGAGGTACCCCACTCAAAACCGATTTCCAATTTGAAACTTCTCCATCCACTACAACTCGTTGTCTTCTGTCAGTCAGCCATTGTTCTATCCAGTCAGTGATGCTATCCCCGATACCATGGGCTTTTAATTTAAGTAGTAATCTTTGATGTGGCACTTTGTCAAAAGCTTTCTGAAAATCTAAGTAGATAATATCTACTGGCGATCCCACGTCTATCCACTTAGTGATTTCTTCCAAAAAACATAACATATTTGTTAAGCATGACCTCGCTTTAAGGAATCCATGTTGAGATGAATTTAATAATTTATGCTTAACGAGGAAGTCCACCATATGGTCTTTAATTAACCTTTCTAATAATTTACAAATCACTGACGTTAAACTCACTGGTCTGTAATTTTCTGACTTATTTCTTGAACCCTTTTTAAATAATGGTATGATGTTTGCTTCTTTCCATTCAAACGGAACAACTCCCTCTTTTAATAACAAGTTGAATACTCTTGCAAGTGGTATACTGATTTTTTCTACTGTTTCCATTAGTAATTTTGGAGGAATCCCATCCACTCCCGGTGATTTATTAGCTTTCATTGCCTTTATTTTCTTAGCTACCATTTCTGGAGTTACAACTAACGGTCCTAAATAGTCAGATTTAGCCCCCTCAAATTTAGCATCAGCAACTGGTAATGAACTAATATCTTCTTTGGTAAACACTGAACTGAAGTAACCATTTAGGTCTTCCGCCATTAAAATCCCGTGATATTATATTTCCAGCACTGTCTTCGAGAGGTCCAACCTTGTCTTGTACGTTTTGTTTACTCCTGACATATGCATAAAAACTCTTGCTGTCATTTTTTATGTTACACGCTCATAGCTTCTTTAAAGATTGTCTGATTTCAGTTGTAGCTGCATTAAGTGCCTCTTTGTAATTTGCATAGTCTTCTTCCTTTCCGGTACGCCTATAAACCCTCCACATAGTTTGTTTTAACACTATTTTTCTAATAGCCTCTTTTGACAAGTGTTTCTTTGTACACCGTTTTCCTTGTTTTTGGAAGGGAACAAATTTATCGATGATACTCTCAATTTCATATTTTAGAATATTCCAACATTCAATTGCGGTCTTATTCATCAGCATGTTATTCCAATCTAGCTTTGCTAAGTATTTTCTCATATCTTTGTAGTTACCTTTGTGGAAGTTTCTCATGTACGTTTTCTTATTTTTACTTTCTGATTTTACATTGATGTCAAAATGTATTTGATTATGGTCACTATTACCCAATGTTTCAAGTATTGTTTACATTGTCCACTAATTCTTTTTGTGATGACAAAACTATATCTAATACATTTTCTCCCTTGGTTGGTTCTAGCACGTGCTGAGTAAGAAAGCTATCCTGGATTAAAAATAGAAATTGTTGGTCCTCAATCCCTGTGCTCTCTAGAGAATTCCATTGTATGTGTCCATGGTTAAAATCTCCCATTATGATACATTCCCCTTTACTAACTTCCTTTATAGCGTTTTTTATTTTTGTGTTGTCCTCTTCGTTTATGTTTGGACTTCGGTAACCTAATCCAATAGTTAATTTTGAATTTCCTGAAACAATTTTGCACCAAACAGCTTCATCGCAATCTGCTTCCCTTCCTAGTTTTGTTTCATAAGCCTGAATAGATTCTTTAACATATAAAATAACTCCCCCTCCCCTTCTTCCTATTCGATCGTTCCTAAACATTATGTATCCTGTCAGTCCTAATTCAGCATCTGTTATGTCTATGTTGGCCCATGATTCAGTTATACCAATTATGTGAGGGTCAATATCTTCTACCATAACGTTTAATTCGTTTTTCTTATTTACTATGCTCCTTGCATTTAAACATACGCATCTATAACCTGTTTCAGAAATGTTTTTCGGACAACTTGATATTGGTTTGTCTGTGGCTTCTTGTTCTGCTTGAGACACATCTAGGTAACCCCCCTGCACTTCTAGTTTAAACAATGTTTACTACCAAAAATATTTGTCATTGTACCCATGCCACTATCTACTGCTGCTGAAAGTTCTTCCGCGAATACTGCTGCCCCCTTTCCACTTAGATGAAGCCCAAACAAAACTTCCCCATAAATCCACAAATCCAACTTCTTCTTCCCTACATAGTTTCTGGACTAACATGTTAATTGCCATCCATCGACAATTTCGATATTTGTGACCCCTCCTGCCCATTACTGGTAAAATCCCTGACAGTATTACCTGCTCAACCCGCGTCTGCTTTAGTGTTCTGACCAACTGCCTATATTTCCTAACTATGGCAGTTATACCCTCCCTCTCTACGTTATTTGTCCCTACGTGTACTAAAACAGATTCACCCTTACCCGACCCTACGATGTTTTCTACCCTCTCAGTTATCACCTCTATTTTGGCTCCAGGCAAGCAGACCACCACATCATCTCCCTTGTTTAAGACTCTGTCGGTCTTCCTAACTATCGAATCCCCCATAAACACCCTCGCTCTCTTCCTCACCCCCTCTATCACTGCTGCAGAATAGCTCTTCCGTTCGATCCCCTCCATCACATTCTGTCCTGACCCCTTCCCTCCTGTCTCCTTCGCTCCTGTCTCCCCCACTTCCCTCTCCTTCGCTCTTGTCTCCCCACTCCCCTCTCCTTCACTCCGGTTGTTTTACCGCCCTTCTCTCCCACTCCCTTCTCCTTCCCTCCTGTCTCCCCCACTCCCCTCTCCTTCACTCCGGTTGTCTTCCCCCCGTTCCTTTCCTTCCCGTCTCCTTACGTCCTGTCTCCCTACGACATGTCACCTTCCCTCCTCTCAGCTTCCTCCCAGGCTGAGGTGAGCTCTCCCTAGCATCTCTCGTGTCTTTCCCCACTTTATCATATACTGTTCCCCCACCGGAACTACTGGCACAACCCCCCTGTTCCCTTCCCACCATTGCCACAACGAGCAGCCTCAGCTCTTCCAACTCCACCTCTAGTTCCTTCATCTTCGTACATCCCCTACATTCAAAACTAAAACTATCTGCCTGGACCTCAGCCCAGGACTTCTCGCATCCAGACTTGACGAAGTCCACCCAATTACTGCAACTGCCACAAATTAAGTGCCTTGTGGCCTTTAACTGCCGTTTGCACGGCGCCATCATACAATTTAGTTTGAATTAGTTTGCTACGTTATTTGTTTTTGTGTTCAGAAGAACACTTTAGGCTAATATATTTGCTAACTATGTCTTCTATTAAGCTCGCATGAGCACAAAAAAAGCCGGCCACCTACCGAATACGGAGAACACTGTGTAACAAAACAACGAAATCAGTGTGTACTAATTTACGCTAAAATCCTGCTGTTAATTCCTTTTTACCGAAAACGTTTACTACCACTATGTCAGATATTACCTTATGTATGTAATTTAAGTAAATATATCACTTTATTTTATATATATATTAACCAATGTAAAAGATAGTTCGATGCACCAGTTGAATTCACGACCTGTAGACAAACTCCCTTTTATCACTCGTAACTCCCTTTTATCACTCGAAACAAGTACTTATAATTTTTTTTAGCTAAGGTGTCTGTCTGTGTAGTCAGAACTATTTAATGATCATAATATTACGATAACACAAAAAGTGTATGCATTTATTTCCATGTTGGTCCTCTTGCACATTACTTGTGTTATTAGTCACCTAAAAGTGACAGCCAGCACTGTTGTTCCCTTTTATCACCCACCATAAGCCATATGGTGCATGCCACAATAATACATTTAATTCCTTCAAAATTCGGTGAATAGTGTTAAACTATTAGAGTAAAGTATGCATATTTGCTACACGCACTGAAAGGGAGCAGGACTAAATGACAACATGTCTAGTATTGATCTATTTCTCACTGTCTTACCAAAATAACTGAAATTTGGAAGCTTCTTTATCAAGTGGTGTGCGACAAATACTTACAGCTTATAATTCAAGAGATAAAACATTTAATGCAATGATGTTATTTGATTTACAAAAAAAAACATTAAGTCATATTCATAAATACTATTACTCATTCCTACCTCATTTGCAAATGTTGCACAGTTGTTATGATGGGACCACATCATACAGGCCATTGTATGCAATTCTAAAATAGTGGGTCTTCAGTTTGCTCTTAACAATATTGACATTGTTGCAGCTGCGAACATCTTTGGGAAGGGAGTTCCACAGTTTCGGTGCAGCAACTTTGAAAGCACGATCTCCCAGTGTTTTCCTTTTTGTCCTTGGTACATCAAGTGTAAGATCATTCTGGGATCTTAGACCGTAATGGATGCTTCTAGGGTCAGCATTTCCGACATATATTCTGGTCCATGGCCGTTTAATGAATTAAACGTCAGTAGGCATATCTTATATTTAATACGAAATTCCACCGGCAACCAGTGAAGTGACTTTAGTACTGGAGTGATATGGTCATATTTGCCGATTCTGTTTTGAACCATTTGTAATTTTCGTATAAGGTATTTTGGTAAGCCGATCAAAAGGGCATTACAGTAATCAATATGGCTGTGGACCAGAACATGTATAAGTTTCTCTGTACTCTGTTGATCAAGATATTTTCTGATTTTTCCGATGTTATATAGTTGCGCTTAGGCTGCCCGACATTTGAACTTGACATTTTCTTCTATAGACATGTGTTTATCAGAACAAGCACCCAAATTCCGTACACAATTCCGTGCATGTACCTTATAACCCCCGATGTTAATGGCCGTGTTGGTGCACGTTGCTAGTTGTTGCGGAGTGCCGATTAAAATGTACTCAGTCTTGGAGTTGTTCATTTTGAGTTTCATGCCTTCCATCCAGCTATTGGTGTCTGTAATTGATAATCATTGGCGTAAGCATGCCCCAGCTTCCCATGCTGATCAATGACAGAGGAAACAGGGCTGGAGTATCCTGTGCACTCAACAGTACCTAGACACGAGCCTTGCGGTACTCCGCTCAGATGCCGTACCATTGATAAAAATACGTTGCGACTTTAATTGGAGATAAGAGGAAAACCAATTTAGAGCTGGGCCTGATACTCCAAAAGAGCAATTCATGATATTTAACAACATATCAGGGTCCACTGTATCTAACGCCGACGACAAATCAATTAAGACCAGTTGTGTTACCTTCTGTTGATCCATGTTTAGAAGAATGTCAGACTGGACGTTAACTAGAGCGGTCTCTGTAGAATGGCCTGTTCTACAAGCAGACTGACAAGGTGGCAAAGGAAATCCACAGTCTGAGTGTACACAAAGTTGGTTTACAACAGCTCGCTCGGTTGGTTTTAACACATACTGGAGTTTCGATACAGGACGATAGTTTTTTAGAATAAGATCCAATCCTGCTTTTTTAAGCAGCAGCAATACAAATACAAACAGAACAAACATAAGTAAGCTATTTCCATATCATAGCGTCCAGTGTAAGATAAGATGATACATAAACATCTATATTAAGTACCATAGTTCCAACACATTGGTGCTGTTCAAAATATTGTCTGTATAATACATGTTATATTATTCAGTACTAATATATAATAGTATTAATATTTATCCATAAATTCCCTAGCAAACAGGTAGGTATTAATGTAAAACTAGTATTCTATATGTATAAACCCCTAATAGCATAAACTCAACAGTCAACAATGTTGTCTATTTCACATGTGTATTGCCCAAAGCATTGCCTGACTAACCTAGCTGTAATTTCACTGTTATTTACAAAGAGGTTTTGGAGACTGTTCAACGCACAGGTCTCTAGGGTCTGTGCTGGGGACTAACCAAGAACAACCCTCTCAGAGCCACCTGTTAGAGCAATTAATCGATAACTTCAAAGGGAGAGAAGGAACCAACCTGATCCTGGCTACAGTTACCTAATACCTCATTACATGCACAATCTATTCATGCACTAGACTATACATAGACTATATCAAAATATAATATCATAACATGTTAACTATAACAGTAGCACCACTAAATATGATCGAAACTGAACTTTATGAAGTGTTCTATACATGTATTAGCTAATGACTGCAAGTGGTAAAAATCCCATTAAGCCCTGTTGGACATTCTTCTCTAAAATCCAAAGACCACTCTTTCCCCATTTTCGAACACATTAGTAATCAAAGTCACCATTAAGTAATTATAACTGATAAAGCAAATACCCTGAAATAAAAAGACAGACGGTTCTCTATCATAGTATGATACAATTATAAATCGAAAGCATAGCTTAAGGTAGAAAATATAATTTATGAACTTACCAAAAGAGAGCTGTAATTAAGTGTAGACTTACATTTTTTAGATTTAAACAACTGAATTATTAGTAATAAACAAATTATCCAGGCTGTAGATACAGCTAATAACAGGAGAAATAGTCAATATTATGTGCCCTTAAACAAGTTTACTTTTGTCATTGCATGTCGGGATCCAACTTTCGATTATAGAATAAATGAAGAAATCGTCGAAGAGGAAAAACGTGACAATTATGCAATTATGTTATCTGTGGAGTGGCTGGAGTCGCGCGAATCGGCTGAAGGAGTACTCTCTTCCGACTGATCTTAGATTGTCACCACAATTACTTGCATCAGTACCGAAGTCGTATTAAGCACATGTTTTATGCCAGATTTGAGTCCCCGTGACATCTAGTTGAATACGGGACTGAAGACGACACGAAGAGCTGGCTTTCAAAACCAGATATATCCATTGTTGTGTAAATGAGGTAACCGAGGAACAAATGAGGTAACCGAGGAACAACTTCTAGAATATTATGACATTATTTTATTAGAACTTAGGCAAAGAGTGAACTACAGCACTCAAAATACGTTAATAATATAATAACTGTGACTTTATTTAACACTGTACCGTGCCAACATTTTCCACGGGGCGCGTCATATGGCACAACCAGCAGTCACATGACGCAAGCTGTTATCTTCACGGGGTAATTTTTAAATGTCTGGTTTTTATCGAAACACCTCGATGGATTTGACTCGTTCTGAACGACAAGCATAGGTTTCTCGTGATGTTAGTGTGTGAATAAGTCTTGGTTTGACTGCAGATATTAACTCATGCCTTGCAGCATGGCATGTACATTATAAATATAATAATAATAATTAACTTCTATGGCGCCTATATCCTCAGGAACCTGAGCTCAGAGGCGCAACAAAACAGAATCATTAAGCATAATCGTGAACAGGAACGCGCAAAAGTCAGTATCAGAACGAGGGACAACCGAACATTTATGGTGGAAATGCAATTTGGAATAAATATGTCTTGAGTTTTTTTCGGAAAATAGCAATAGTTTCAGATGTTTTCAAAGTGATAGGGAGTTCATTCCAGACCTTAGGCGCAGCGACAGAGAAAGCACGTTTACTCAAGTTAAGTTTTGTTTTAGGTACAATAAGCTGTCGTGAAATTGATGATCTTAGCTGGCTAGGGATATTTGAAAGATGCAGGAGACTAGCCAAGTAGGGTGGTTGTTGTGTAGATAGAGCACGATATGCAAGAGTGGACAGCTTGTATACGAATTCGTTTCTTTAGCAAAACAAGAGAAGCTTTCCCGGGGCGAACTGTACCTCGGAGAATGTAGTGTTTTGATTTCACTCATCTGGTCAAAAGAGTTCCTGGCTACGGTAACTGACGGAGATGAGTTTATTGTTGGTTATGTGGCAGCACACATTTCCAGATGGATGAGACTGGCCGGGATGTACGTGGGCAGTGCGGCGCGCCCCAATGCTCTCTTGTATGTACTTATTTATAGGAACCACACAGATTACCTCACTGTCGATAAGACAAGTGCACCTTGCAGATCAGATCTGTGTAATATGAGACACCAAGACGGCATTGCAATATTTGTTTGTTACACACGATTACCTCACGCTCAATAAGACAATAATATACTGCCCGACGCCGTTACCACCAGCCGTCAGCGCGGATTGTTTCAACTGTTCAGTGTGCTTTGCCATGCTCATACACCGCAGGGAATGTCGTACACAGAGACATATTGGCTCCATAAATTGACTATGTTTATGACTTCGGGCGCAGTTATTTAGTACGAAAGGTCGTAAGCATTAAGTCTAGAGATGTTGAGTGGATCGGCTTGAGCAGTCTCTGTCTGTGAATCTTTATTATCATTACAGATAATATTAACAATTCTTTAACTCCGATTTTACAGCTATGTAACATGTCAATCTGTAAGGTATTATTATTATTCATATGTAACATGTCAATCTGTAAGGTATTATTATTATTCATATGTAACATGTCAATCTGTAAGATATTATTATTATTCATATGTAACATGTCAATCTGTAAGGTATTATTATTATTCATATGTAACATGTCAATCTGTAAGGTATTATTATTATTCATATGTAACATGTCAATCTGTAAGGTATTATTATTATTCATATGTAACATGTCAATCTGTAAGGTATTATTATTATTCGTATGCACGTACAAAACATACATGCAATCATACAAATAAAAATATAGTAGCATAGTAAACAATACTAAGTATGTAATTAAGATTAATAATAAAAATAATTATAAATATAATGAATAAATTAGTAAATAAATAAATAATCATAATAAATAAATATCGTAAATAAATTAATTATAATACTAAATAAATAACTAAAATACTTATTCGTAAAAAGTGTCCTCGTTCATAGTCATTCCTCAGTTGAAGTAAGCACACTTAAATAGAGAGGTTTTAAGTATGTTCTTAGTCTGCATGTCTGACATATTCCAACAGTGAGTCCCATAGCGTCAGTCCGGACACCGAGAAAACTAGTCTTATAGCGCGGAACTACCAGCAGACGCAGATCAGCAGATCGAAGGCTGCGGGTAGATACGTACGGTGTAAGGATGTATGTGACCGATGTTACGGAATGGTGGTGACGGGGCAACTTTGCATCCGCATACGTTGATACATGAGATGTTCGGTGCCGCGATGACAATAGCCTCGGTCTGTCGTTTAGCAGGAGATTGTGTGAGTCATCCACTGTTTTGCTTCTTCGATGCATCGCTCGGTGCGAGTGACTGCATCCGAAGCTTTCCGTCCTGCGTTCCGGTGAAGTCAGCGTACTGCCGAGTGTCATCTACATATTGGTATGTATTGCAGGTTATGCTTCCTGAAAATGGCTCCCAGAGGCAAAATATAAACGGAGAACACAGTTGGACCCAATCAGATCTTTATGATTCGATCAGCGTTCTCAAGGAGTCTGAGTCATGTTCGATAAGCAAGATTCCAGCCATTGAAGAGCAATATCCTGGATGTCCATGCTGCGCAGTTGGCTGATTAAAATCAAGTGGTCAACGGTGTCAGATATGGAGCAGCACTACATGCACACCCTTCTTTCTATCTACGGAACGGAGAAATTCATTTTTGATACGCACCAGCGCTGTCTCAATGCTGTGATATTGTAGATAATATGCACTTATGAAGTTACCCAGAATACTGCTATTCTCTAGGTGCTGGTGAAGTTGTAGTGCCACGTGGCGCTCCAAAACGTTAACATAATTGATCAGTTTGACATTGGCCGGTAGTTTTTCATCTGGATCAAGGTTAGATTTCTTTAGTGTAATCACCGCGTGTTTAAAGTTGGCTGGCACTAATCCAGACTCGAACAACATGTTAATTATCGTAGCTAATATCGGCGCAAGAATGTCAGTGTTGGCTTTCACGAGTGAAGTGGGAAGTGGATCAAGTACACTAGATTTTGTTGGACACTTCCACACTAAACTGTGTACAGCGTCAGCGTATGATCTTATTCCTGAAAACGCGCTGACTGCAGGCCTGATCACAGTGCCCGTCCACAGTGTTGACATTTTGCAGTTGTCTAATCGCTAACTAGCTGCGAAAGTCAAACACTTTACGTGTGAAGAACTCAAGGAAATCTACTGCGAGTTGAGCAGTGCCAGCCGCCGGACTGGGCATTTTTGAAGCAGCTTTTCTCTTCACCAAGTGACAATCCCGAATAATGCTTGGTTTTCTCGTGTACACTCATCAATTTTCGTTGTATAGCACTTGGCTTCGGCAGGTTGTATTTGTCGCTTGTATGACTCGCGCAATCCTGTGTAGATTTCCGGATGGACATGTAGTTTTATTAGCTTTCCGCTCGACTTGCGTAAACTTTCACTTCACAGTTCTGTCAAGGTGGTGTCATACTGTTGAGACAGGTCTGCAACGTTTTTGTACGGGTTTGATCTTCTGATCTGAATTTCGTTAATTAACTCCACAATAGACTATTTGCGACAAAAAACCTGCTTCGTCTATCTATTCGGCTCTGCTGCTTGGATGAGCAGTGCACGTCGCGGCGATCAGTGGGCGACTAGATGATGGCGTCATTACTAGGTCCACAATATTCCCGATGGTGTGTGTGGGAAGACGAACGTGCTGTTGGAAGTTCGTAGTATGTATGAGATCAAAGAAGTCGTCGGAGTCTTCGTTTCCGGCCTTTCCATAATGGATATTAAAATCGCTTTTCGGAATATCGCATACCTTGCGCCACTGAATGTACAACACTTCGGTTGTTTTGAAATAATATTCGTACAAAACGTGTTCCTATCATGATTTTTCATATCTTGATATTTTCGAAAATTTGACGATGAATTAAACTATGGTAGCTTTAAGACATATAAAGAGACCGCGTTACTGCCATTACACACCAATGAATCTTTACATTTGAACGTGTCATATATATTTACAGGATGATTTATTGATCCGTCAAACTCCAGTTTTACATAGTTTCTGACGATAAATATGCCACAGCAATACAGATTAAAACGTGAAGTTTAACATAGACATACCACGAAAATAAAATATCAGAGAATTCGTGATTTTTACCCACAAGTAACTGCATATCTGCTAACCAATGAAAATCGCCGTAACTTTCCCGTACTAATAATTGATTTTTGCATTATCCGGCGGTGGTAACGTTAGCTAGATGTATCAAATGTGATCACTCAATGGCTTATCGGGTTCCTAAAATTTTCTCAAAAGCGTGTTGTTGAGTGATGATTTAATTGTCTGCGTTTCTACGACTCATTATACAAGGTTGAAAGCCATATCGCAAAATCAGTTAGAGAGAATACGGTAGAGAGCAACCAAGCCAATTCCGAAAAAACCTAAAATGATGATGCAGATATAAAAAAACAAGAGATGAATAGGTTATGACATTATTGGTATTAGTTTTTTCCAAGGCTGAGGAATTAATGTCACGAAGAGCAACTAAGCCGATTCCGAAAAAACCTAAAATAATTCGGATATAATAAAACAAGAGATGAATAGATTATGACATTGTTGATATAAGTTTTTTCCAAGGCTGATGAAGTTGATGTCTCGAAGTAGTGTTGGAATAGAGAAAGGGCAGTGTAGGTTGGATTTAAACAACGGATGATTAAAATGCAACGTTGGCCGCATACAAACATCGCCACGGTGACAGCACAACACATGAACGGGGGGGGGGGAGAACAGCGCATTGTTGGCAGGACAATGACTGGACTGTGACTAAGCATTTAGATAGGTCTTTAGATAGGTCTTTAGATAGGTCTTTAGATAGGTCTTAAACAAAGAAAGGTGGTTACGTCACAATATAAAATCAACTTCATTGACATTGACTGGAAGTCTCAATTGCCGTCGTTCTGTGGTCTTATATCGCCACTGCTGTCGGTAATAGATATATAAAACAATGATTGATTTAATATGTTGTTGCTGTTGCTGTTCATGCTGTTGTTGTTGCTGCTGTTGTTGTTGTTGTTGTTGTTGTTGTTGTTGTTGTTGTTGTTGTTGTTGTTGTTGTTGTTGTTGCAGTTTGACAAACTTGTTGTTTCACAGGCTGGGTGCGTAGGCTTATGTCACCTCAGACCATCGACCGACCAGCCCGGCGGCAGACGCTACGGGAGAACGGAGACAACGGTGGTGTCGACCAGCAGGTGTGCCCGCGGACTCACTCACTGCACTGAATCAGACGAACATCACACCGGCGGTGTCCGAGACAATGTCCGAGTAGAATTGACCAGCTGCAATTGATGAATGACTATATTGCAGCTGTCAATGCCGACATGATCGAATGGAAATGGCAAATTAATGCTCCACGATGTTCTGGTTATTCTCGTCGCGGCAACACACCGCAGACACAAACACAGCGGTTACAATGTAAACTCTCAATTTAGAGGATAAGGGTAAAGGGTAGAGGATAAAAAAGCGTACAGTGAAGGTACGTTCTTATATATGGCGCAGTATAAAGTCCGTATGAACGCTCTCAGCGCTGTACACTTCACCCCTGGTAGACCTGTTAATTGTAACGTAAACTAGACTTCTATGGGAAGCATTCAGCCACGCTGCAATTACTGCGCGAAAAGTTTCTTCTTCTTCACATAACCACCACTGTGAACTGAAACAAAGTGGGGTGTATGAAATTGCCGAAGTGCGACGTTTTAACCATCAACGCCACCGCACCCCACTTAAATGTGAACGATACTGTTAAATATTGTATGCGACACACCTAAGTTCGAACATGTGGGCTGCTTGAACCTGCACAAAACAGAGGTCTTGACATTTGAGCGAAATGACTCCATTGATGTTAAGAAAAACAGTGTTCTGCACATTGTATCTCAGACGCGCCTGTGGTGTCAATGCACTTTCCATGTTTTGCACGACACTCTTTATCATTATATGAAACGCACGCACGCACGCACGCACGCACGCACACAGTATGGTGATATACTGATCAAGGATTCGTTGCTATCAAGCAGTCAGCAGGATGGTCGTTTGATTCAATGTTCAGTCTTATAAGGCGGACATCGGGGCGATATACCAATACAGGATTAAGATTTACTAGCGCTGTTTCATTCAGCCGATGAGAATCTGAACGATAGGCAGCAACAAGGGTACGTTTGGTGGGAGTTCCGAAGGGACCGAAACATAATCTAATTGACTTTATCATGGGAGGGTTATTTTCGTTTCAGCGCGATGTTGTTTTTGTGAAAGGCATATTTCACTTCACGAAAACGTGGGGAAATATTGATTTGCTCTTAAATTAGTAATTCAACAATTTTATCAGTTGCCAGCACAACACAATAACTTCACATAACACACATTTCACCATTGTCTGCGTGTTTGTGCGAAAATACAAATGATCACATTACGATGTTTTGTTAGGCCGTACGTCGAACCGTAAACAAACCACCTCCAATAAAGTAAATTAACTACACATCTGGCGTAAACACATGGCTGTAATATCGCACTAAATGGCAACTGGCTGACTGTTTTTTTACAGGTGTTGCGATATAGAAACGATTTATAGTCGTTGTTGCCTCCACAACAAGTAAGATTTTTCGAATTTTGCTTGGATTGAATATTGAATAAACGTTGTATGTGAAAATGTTCCGCATACGTATTGTTTTTAAAAACATTGCATGTACACATGTTAGAATAAATGCGTCAAAATAGCACAACTGCAAAACATTGGCAAATTTACTCTCTGCTCAAATTACAAGATATAGCAAGGTTGCCATCGAAACGCAACAAACACAAATCAACAAACACAAATTATTAGACGTTCGACAAGGAAGCCAATGGCTTATCTAGAATCTAACAGTGCTACATCTGTGTAGTCCGCCCTTAATCAGATATCTGTCAATTACATTTTAAAACATATTCGCACATATGCAATTAATGCTTTGTACATATTCACATTAAAACAGTAGATTCGTTATCACTTTCAGTAACCGTCCTTGTGTTTTCTCGTATTCAATCTGCACTGTTCGTTTACTAAGGCTAATTGTTTCCTCTAGTTCTTGTTCGTTTTCTTAAGCCGAAAGCACACGGTACACAAAATTGTTTTTCAAAAACAGAAACATATTTCGCGTTTCGATCAACGTTAACAAGAAACAAGACAAGTAGCGCCGCCAAACTGTGAAGTCACATTATTACAAAATGGCGGCGTCCATGAAAAAGAGAAAAGCTATTTTGGCAGCTCTTCTTCATCTCACGTGTCTGGTATTCGTTCGCTGATTGATTAATCGTCGAACGATGTTTCGCGAATAGCGAGTTTTTGTTTAGCAGGCAACGCACACAGCGAAACACATCAGAGACAGAGCGAGACACATCAGAGACAGAGCGAGACACATCGGAGACAGAGCGAGATACATAAAAACTTGTTTTTGAAATCAATCATAGTTTGATTCGCGAAACACGTTTCGCTAAACAGTTGCGAAACATTTTTCTTGCTTTCCGGCAACGCAGACGGCAAACAAAATCTCCCAAAACACGTTTTTGTTTCGGGAAAACGTGTTTTTCACTGCCGTGTGCGTTCGGCTTAAGACTAATTTGTTTCCTCTAGTTCTACTTCCTTGTTCAGTCTAATAATTCAATATTTACACCCATTCATCGACCAATGAATATCCCGTCTACTGGAGTAATTACTTACACCACCAATTACCAGTACTGGAAGTTTTTTTAGGTTTGTCGTGGAATTTGAAGGGCAGGACGCATAAACGCGTTATGTGACTGCCAATATGAGATGTTGTGTCTAGAACGGGGACCGTAAACATGTCAGTTTTACTAGCGAATGTTTTGTCGTTACAGAAACAACCTGAGAGTAGGCCTAATGGGCGCCTCAAAACTACTGGCAATGCGCAAGATGTGAAAGGCTCGTTAGTAATGAATGTCACCCTCATATCACCAGTGGTTTCTGTTTTCATCAACCACCGGGAAATACCCGAAGACATATACACGTATCTTTATGATTATTTTACTCGCCAGCGTAATGAATGAAGTATGCAACAGTGGGCGGTGTAAGGGTACGTGTGGTTGTCATCGTTGTGTGTATTTATATTCAAGCGGATTGGCGGGATATCCTGCGCATAGCGTAGGCCGTGTTAGCATAGCGTAGTCCACTAAAGTGCATAGTGTACGCACTTGCCGTGTACATTGGATGGGTAAGAGACACACGCAAAGTATATCGAAGATAAATGAAATATGATGGTAACAGAAATCCTGCGCGATTTAAAAGAAAGAATTCTTGCGCATTAAATAACCATGCGTTGTAGGTATTGTATAACCGGAATATCCCATAAATTTGTTTGAGGCGATGGTGCACCTGCTTGGACATTTTGTTCAGGAGTTATGAGTGTCTACACACCATTTGCCAGATACGTTGTTGCTGAGGCCACTCCTACTACAGACAGTTCGCGATAATGGTGCGTCGCCATGTGTGCACAACAACATGACATTACAAGCTAATGAATCAATGGTTGATGCACAGTGGCGGCTAGAGTCAAAAACATGTTGTCTTACACGGTCTAGAGAGTTGTCACCTGCAGCTATAAATAAGGGCTCAGTCAATCCGTATACAACATTTGACATTACCTTTTTCATACTGGACAATGTATTATTAGCCCATTTCTATAATTCAGCGCTCGTTAATGATGGTTGCACAATTGAACAAGACAGTAAAGACAAGTGAAAGAAAAATAAACATTTAATACAAATAAATATTTAATAATAAACATTTAATACACGATAAGTAATTTACAAGGAAACCAGTAGACTTCTGGGTCTATGTAATATACTCTAACCTTCCGGTCCCCTGACAATCGGACTAGATACCTAGTGTAATTGTAGAAGCTTCTGCTAACATCTAATCCTTAAATAACTGTTCCAACATTAACTCAGACTAAAACCTATATCATCAATACTCCCGCATGGAGATCTACCACATTGGCGTGTAGGTTTATCTCACGTGACTTGTCTTACAACCGCCTCCCTGTGCTCACAGCTACACAGTTGATTCTAAGGCATCTAATGCCTATACAACATCCTAGTTATATATGAGGCATAAAATGCCTAAACAACATCACAGTTGATTTTGAGGCATCTAATGCCTAAATACCCTCACAGTCGAGTCTCTGCATTCTTACAAACCGTTCATTATGCCTGCCCTTTGTGTGACGGCGTGTCCCCATTAACGCTCGTCTTTACATGGGAGATGGAGATGATTTCACGGTCGTCGTGAACGGAGGGTTGCCGCCGTTTGACGTCGCAGTCGTCCCGTGACTCCCGTCTGCAATCGAATAGCGTTTTGTCCGCTGACGAAGAGCGTACCGTCTATAATTTGAAGAGCGGGCCGTTCGCTGCCGAAGAGCGTACCGTCTGCAGTCGAAGAACGTACCGTCCGCTGCCGAAGAGCGCACCATCCCAATCGCCCCGCGCGCCGTCCGCCGTCCCCCATCGTCGTGCGCTTTGTTGCCTCACGAGTACAGACGCAATGGACGGGCCTCCATCTACCTCTTTCTATCTACGTTTCACCTCTCGGTGTGTGCTCGATCACCACTTCTCTTACGTTTCCCCTTCTCCTTCTAAACTTTAGTGGAGAGTATACAATTCTGCCGACATACGCAAAGTCTTATATACTTTCCACGTGGCTGACTCACACGTGCCCTTCACTTGACTTCCGGGCGCCCACGCTGGGCTACACGACCCTTCTGTGTCCACTGTACTACATCGCGATCTGCTCGCCGAGATCATCACAGGAGTATCCAGTCTCTTTTTATACTCCTTCTTTCTGAGATAACACATGACACTAGTTCACCAATCTTCGTCTCTTGGTCTAGTCCACTAAGAAAACACCCCTTAAATATTAGTAAAAATAACCTAAAACACCCCTTAGTCGGGTAATACTACGGTCCTTGCCTACTTAATATGCATCATTCTCTAAGATAAACAAACCCACGCCGTATGTTTGAACAAACAAATTACATAATATTGGTCGGCTCCACCAAAGGCCGATGCATTCATTCATACTTGAGAGGTTTAACTAATAAATAAAGAAACAGGAAATAGTATTCTGAATTTTTTTTTAGCAGAAATGCTACATTCACCACTCCATTTTGTGTAGGCGTTCCGTGAAGCGTAAGCAGCCAATCAGTTAATTCGAATTGCATCGTATTAACTGATAAACTTTCACTTTTATTTTATGAATTAGCCAAATGCCCGGATGACATCGTAATTACCTAATTATGTATGCACCTAGAACCTGGGCGTATACATAATTTCCGCCACAATGAAAAGTACACTCTGCATCCAGGAGATGATGTGTGCGACAAACGGTGGCGCCACAGCGCGGAGCCTGGATAATCGAAGCTAGGTAGCCTTTAACTTCGCTGCTGGAGAAAAGTTGCAGGTCAAATGATTTATTCCATCTAGCGAGTCATGCAGAACGAAGTTAACCCTTCAACGACGACGACAACACACAAAAAACTACAAAAAAAACAACAACAAAAATACAATAATAATAATTACAACAACAACAACAGCTGCTAACATAAGACTATAACAAAATCAGAATTGTCAACAGCAATGTTATGTACCCATACTACTTTATTGCTCTGACATAAGTAAAACAAGCTACAGATTTAATAAAAGCCAACAAGTTTCAAGAAAAATAATATTGAACATCATAATATTATGGAATGAGTTTGCCAACAACGAGGAAATCCTTAAAAATAGCAAGTCCATAACCAATTTTGAAAACAAGATGCAGGTGTCTGGGTCATGTTCTTAGATCGCCTCCAAGAAAAATACCACAGCAGGTGATCTGTAGTTAATCAGCAACACCCAGAAACGGAAAGAACAGCTGATCCGGATGTCAGGAACACATTCGAAGAAGTGAACGCTATATAATATGATAAAACCCGATGTGTGCGTGCGTGCGTGCGTGCGTGCGTGCGTGCGTGCGTGCGTGCGTGCGTGCGTGCGTGCGTGCGTGCGTGCGTGCGCGCGTGCGTAATCGAAGGAACTCCTCATAATCCTCAGCACCGAACGACGCATATACCCGGATAAAAAACCATCGTGTAACAATGCGAGTTGGCTGTAACTTCCATCACGCGTTATGAGTGTATTGATTAGAAATGGCACACGGTGTGTGTCATTTCGAGCAGGAGGCCGTGCAGGATCGTGTTGCTAGTTACGTGCGAACCGCAACCGCCCAATAGAATGAACGTGATAATCGACTTACAATGATGTCGTTGCGGGTGGGATGTGATTACGTAGTTTGATATTGTCGTCACGGCTAATATTTGCTGACTTCCGGTGGGTGGCGTGCGCACTGCACGTCCCGTCGTAGGCTGCTGGACACAATCGTTGGCAACGTATTCTTCAATCATAAGATTTTGAAATGTGATCTCCACATTGGTACCACGCTGGCCCCTAGTTCATCTTTCAACATCAATTGTGTGTTTGCGCGTGGTGCACCTGTGCTTGCGCGTGCGGGCGTGCGTGCGTGCGTGCGTGCGTACATGCGTGCGCGTGGTGGTGTCGACTACGACAAGGGGTCTGGCGGTGAAGATTTATGCAAGGACTTGATGATCTGTGCGACAGAGAACATAAAGATTTGCTTGAAAACTGCGACAGCGGTTGTTACTCATGTCGGCCACCGGGATTGTCATTCATGCCGGCCACTTGGGTTTGTCACTCATGACGGCCACTGCTGTTGTCACTCATGTCGGCCACTGGGGTTGTCACTCATGTCGGCCACTGGGGTTGTCACTCATGTCGGCCACTTGGGTTTTCACTCATGTCGGCCACTGCGGTTGTCACTCATGTCAGCCACTGGGGTTGTCACTCATGTCGGCCACTGGGGTTGTCACTCATGTCGGCCACTGCGGTTGTCACTCATGTCGGCCACTGGGGTTGTCACTCATGTCGGCCACTGGGGTTGTCACTCATGTCGGCCACTGGGGTTGTCACTCATATCGGCCACTGCGGTTGTCACTCATGTCGGCCACTGGGGTTGTCACTCATGTCGGCCACTGGGGTTGTCACTCATGTCGGCCACTGCGGTTGTCACTCATGTCGGCCACTGCGGTTGTTACTCATGTCGGCCACTGGGGTCGTTACTCATGTCGGCCACTGGGGTCGTTACTCATGTTGGCCACTGGGGTCGTCACTCATGTCGGCCACTGCGGTTGTTACTCATGTCGGCCACTGGGATCGTCACTCATGTCGGCCACTGGGGTCGTCACTCATGTCGGCCACTGGGGTCGTCACTCATGTCGCCCACTGGGGTCGTCACTCATATCGGCCACTGGGGTCGTCACTCACGTCGGCCGCTGGGGTTGTCACTCATGTCGGCCACTGGGGTCGAACTCCGTTGGCTTCAACCCTCTCCAGACGCCTCTATCCCGTGTTCAGCTCTTTCGGCTCCAGTCCCACATCTTCCCTTACATAGTCGATAAATATAAATACTAGTCTGCCTTGTTCTCCCATCTCCACACGATTGTCCTTGATGTAATTGTATAGTCACTGCGTTTGTAACAGTACCGTCAAATATCAGCCTCCTTTCCAATATCCTGTTGATGACTTTGTCACAGTTTGCTGGCAGCGAATGTTGAATGCGGTTCCATATTGACTTCCATTTTTTGCAAAATTGGTTGAGTGCTCTCCGCGCCATTGTCTTCCTGCTGTTGATATCTTTGGATGTAATGCTGACCCAGGAGCCAAGATATTTGAAGTCATCGACCTTCTTCAAAACAAATCATTTCATGGTAACGATATTGGTGTTTTCATGGTGGTTGTAAGCCATGGACTTTCCAACACTAATCTTCAACCCAGGATTCACATTGTACGAGAACCTCACACGCGCGTTCTCACGCACATAAGCACGCACGTACGCACGAAAGTCAGCACATCCGCACACCAAAAGTATGCCCCACTATGAAACTGGGTTACGCCTTCTCAAGTATGTCGTGTTCACTACCTCACTTGATACATTCGAACTGATAACCCGAGTGAAATACGTGATTTACATGCATATCTGATTGACTTATAGTTGATCAAATCTTATTCCTCATGGCTTCTCATATTCCCAGGTCTCTCGTGCGCGCCTATAATCTTATATATGTCAACATCGTTTGCGTTTCCGCAGTCCCCAGTTCCCAGTATATTTCCATCATTCGCTACACACACCCGTAAAGCCGGCTTCTACAAGCGAGGCGCCGTCAAAAAATAGATAAATCTTATTTTTGTGTCCCAGTCGTCATTACCAAATGTTTTTGCGCAATCAGTGACCGATTGCTTTGCTCGTTTGTGGATGGTACGCCCAATGGCGCGCAGACGCTCTGTCCGCAATTCCAGTTGTCACTCATGTCAGCCACTGGGGTTGTCACTCATGTCGGCCACTGGGGTTGTCACTCATGTCGGCCACTGGGATCGTCACTCATGTCGGCCACTGGGGTCGTCACTCATGTCGGCCACTGGGGTCGTCACTCATGTCGCCCACTGGGGTTGTCACTCATGTCGGCCACTGCGGTCGTCACTCATGTCGGCCACTGGGGTTGTCACTCATGTCGGCCACTGGGGTTGTCACTCATGTCGGCCACTGGGGTTGTCACTCATGTCGGCCACTGGGGTTGTCACTCATGTCGGCCACTGCGGTTGTCACTCATGTCGGCCACTGGGGTTGTCACTCATGTCGGCCACTGGGGTTGTCACTCATGTCGGCCACTGCGGTTGTCACTCATGTCGGCCACTGCGGTTGTTACTCATGTCGGCCACTGGGGTCGTTACTCATGTCGGCCACTGGGGTCGTTACTCATGTTGGCCACTGGGGTCGTCACTCATGTCGGCCACTGCGGTTGTTACTCATGTCGGCCACTGGGGTCGTCACTCATGTCGGCCACTGGGGTCGTCACTCATGTCGGCCACTGGGGTCGTCACTCATGTCGGCCACTGGGGTCGTTACTCATGTCGGCCACTGGGATCGTCACTCATGTCGGCCACTGGGGTCGTCACTCATGTCGGCCACTGGGGTTGTCACTCATGTCGGCCACTGCGGTTGTCACTCATGTCGGCCACTGGGGTCGTCACTCATGTCGGCCACTGGGGTCGTTACTCATGTTGGCCACTGGGATCGTTACTCATGTTGGCCACTGGGGTCGTCACTCATGTCGGCCACTGCGGTTGTTACTCATGTCGGCCACTGGGATCGTCACTCATGTCGGCCACTGGGGTTGTCACTCATGTCGGCCACTGCGGTTTTCACTCATGTCGGCCACTGGGGTGGTCACTCATGTCGGCCACTGGGGTCGTCACTCATGTCGGCCACTGGGGTTGTCACTCATGTCGGCCACTGCGGTTGTCACTCATGTCGGCCACTGGGGTCGTCACTCATATCGGCCACTGGGGTCGTTACTCATGTTGGCCACTGGGATCGTTACTCATGTTGGCCACTGGGGTCGTCACTCATGTCGGCCACTGCGGTTGTTACTCATGTCGGCCACTGGGATCGTCACTCATGTCGGCCACTGGGGTTGTCACTCATGTCGGCCACTGCGGTTTTCACTCATGTCGGCCACTGGGGTGGTCACTCATGTCGGCCACTGGGGTTGTCACTCATGTCGGCCACTGGGGTTGTCACTCATGTCGGCCACTGCGGTTGTCACTCATGTCGGCCACTGGGGTTGTCACTCATGTCGGCCACTGGGGTTGTCACTCATGTCGGCCACTGCGGTTGTCACTCATGTCGGCCACTGGGGTTGTCACTCATGTCGGCCACCGGGGTTGTCACTCATGTCGGCCACTGCGGTTGTCACTCATGTCGGCCACTGGGGTCGTCACTCATGTCGGCCACTGGGGTCGTTACTCATGTTGGCCACTGGGATCGTTACTCATGTTGGCCACTGGGGTCGTCACTCATGTCGGCCACTGCGGTTGTTACTCATGTCGGCCACTGGGATCGTCACTCATGTCGGCCACTGCGGTCGTCACTCATGTCGGCCACTGGGGTTGTCACTCATGTCGGCCACTGGGGTTGTCACTCATGTCGGCCACTGGGGTTGTCACTCATGTCGGCCACTGGGGTTGTCACTCATGTCGGCCACTGCGGTTGTCACTCATGTCGGCCACTGGGGTTGTCACTCATGTCGGCCACTGGGGTTGTCACTCATGTCGGCCACTGCGGTTGTCACTCATGTCGGCCACTGCGGTTGTTACTCATGTCGGCCACTGGGGTCGTTACTCATGTCGGCCACTGGGGTCGTTACTCATGTTGGCCACTGGGGTCGTCACTCATGTCGGCCACTGCGGTTGTTACTCATGTCGGCCACTGGGGTCGTCACTCATGTCGGCCACTGGGGTCGTCACTCATGTCGGCCACTGGGGTCGTCACTCATGTCGGCCACTGGGGTCGTTACTCATGTCGGCCACTGGGATCGTCACTCATGTCGGCCACTGGGGTCGTCACTCATGTCGGCCACTGGGGTTGTCACTCATGTCGGCCACTGCGGTTGTCACTCATGTCGGCCACTGGGGTCGTCACTCATGTCGGCCACTGGGGTCGTTACTCATGTTGGCCACTGGGATCGTTACTCATGTTGGCCACTGGGGTCGTCACTCATGTCGGCCACTGCGGTTGTTACTCATGTCGGCCACTGGGATCGTCACTCATGTCGGCCACTGGGGTTGTCACTCATGTCGGCCACTGCGGTTTTCACTCATGTCGGCCACTGGGGTGGTCACTCATGTCGGCCACTGGGGTCGTCACTCATGTCGGCCACTGGGGTTGTCACTCATGTCGGCCACTGCGGTTGTCACTCATGTCGGCCACTGGGGTCGTCACTCATGTCGGCCACTGGGGTCGTTACTCATGTTGGCCACTGGGATCGTTACTCATGTTGGCCACTGGGGTCGTCACTCATGTCGGCCACTGCGGTTGTTACTCAAGTCGGCCACTGGGATCGTCACTCATGTCGGCCACTGGGGTTGTCACTCATGTCGGCCACTGCGGTTTTCACTCATGTCGGCCACTGGGGTGGTCACTCATGTCGCCCACTGGGGTTGTCACTCATGTCGGCCACTGGGGTTGTCACTCATGTCGGCCACTGCGGTTGTCACTCATGTCGGCCACTGGGGTTGTCACTCATGTCGGCCACTGGGGTTGTCACTCATGTCGGCCACTGCGGTTGTCACTCATGTCGGCCACTGGGGTTGTCACTCATGTCGGCCACCGGGGTTGTCACTCATGTAGGCCACTGGGGTCGTCACTCATGTTGGCCACTGGGGTCGTCACTCATATCGGCCACTGGGGTCGTCACTCACATCGGCCGCTGGGGTTGTCACTCATGTCGGCCACTGGGGTCGAACTCCGTTGGCTTCAACCCTCTCCAGACGCCTCTATCCCGTGTTCAGCTCTTTCGGCTCCAGTCCCACATCTTCCCTTACATAGTCGATAAATATAAATACTAGTCTGCCTTGTTCTCCCATCTCCACACGATTGTCCTTGATGTAATTGTATAGTCACTGCGTTTGTAACAGTACCGTCAAATATCAGCCTCCTTTCCAATATCCTGTTGATGACTTTGTCACAGTTTGCTGGCAGCGAATGTTGAATGCGGTTCCATATTGACTTCCATTTTTTGCAAAATTGGTTGAGTGCTCTCCGCGCCATTGTCTTCCTGCTGTTGATATCTTTGGATGTAATGCTGACCCAGGAGCCAAGATATTTGAAGTCATCGACCTTCTTCAAAACAAATCATTTCATGGTAACGATATTGGTGTTTTCATGGTGGTTGTAAGCCATGGACTTTCCAACACTAATCTTCAACCCAGGATTCACATTGTACGAGAACCTCACACGCGCGTTCTCACGCACATAAGCACGCACGTACGCACGAAAGTCAGCACATCCGCACACCAAAAGTATGCCCCACTATGAAACTGGGTTACGCCTTCTCAAGTATGTCGTGTTCACTACCTCACTTGATACATTCGAACTGATAACTCGAGTGAAATACGTGATTTACATGCATATCTGATTGACTTATAGTTGATCAAATCTTATTCCTCATGGCTTCTCATATTCCCAGGTCTCTCGTGCGCGCCTATAGTCTTATATATGTCAACATCGTTTGCGTTTCCGCAGTCCCCAGTTCCCAGTATATTTCCATCATTCGCTACACACACCCGTAAAGCCGGCTTCTACAAGCGAGGCGCCGTCAAAAAATAGATAAATCTTATTTTTGTGTCCCAGTCGTCATTACCAAATGTTTTTGCGCAATCAGTGACCGATTGCTTTGCTCGTTTGTGGATGGTACGCCCAATGGCGCGCAGACGCTCTGTCCGCAATTCCAGTTTATGTGCGACATGAGCAATACCGTAATTATCGTTTTATATCAATGACATCGCATTGTACACGAAAACACGGCATTTTATCTCTGTTATGCGTCCGTATAACGAACCACGACCATTATGTGTGTTGTTTTCAAGATAAAAATAAAACATCCGAGTTCTTCAAGCAACCCTTCAATACTCCGTCGTTGGACTGATTATTTCGTTACAGCATTCACATTGTGGCGCTGGGGCAACGCTGTAAAGCATCGGACAGTCCCCCGAGAGGACCTGGAGTGCAATAGTCTTCACCGAGAGGACCGGGAGTGCAATAACCTTCACCGAGAGGACCGGGAGTGCAATAATCTTCACCGAGAGGACCGGGAGTGCAATAGTCTTCACCGAGAGGACCGGGAGTGCAATAGTCTTCACCGAGAGGACCTGTAGTGCAATAGTCTTCACCGAGAGGACCGGGAGTGCAACAGTCTTCACCGAGAGGACCGGGAATGCAATAGTCTTCACCGAGAGGACCGGGAGTGCAATAGTCTTCACCGAGAGGACCAGGAGTGCAATATCTTACACTGAGAGGACCGGGAGTGCAACATTCTTCACCGAGAAGACTGTGAGTGCAATAGTCTTCACCAAGAGGACCTGGAGTTCAATAGTCTTCACCGAGAGGACCGGGAGTGCAATAACCTTCACCGAGAGGACCGGGAGTGCAATAGCCTTCACCGCGAGGACCGGGAGTGCAATATTCTTCACCGAGAGGAAGGGGAGTGCAATAGTCTTCACCGAGAGGACCGGGAGTGCAATAGTCTTCACCGAGAGTACCGGGAGTGCAATATTCTTTAACGAGAGGACCGGGAGTGCAGTAGTCTTCACCGAGAGGACATGGCGTGCAATAGTCTTCACTGAGAAGACCAGGAGTGCAAGAGCCTTCACCGAGAGGACCGGGAGTGCAATAATCTTCACCGAGAGGACCGGGAGTGCAATAGTCTTCAACGAGAGGACTTGGAGTGCAACAGTCTTCACCGAGAGGACCGGGAGTGCAATAGTCTTCACCGAGAGGACCGGGAGTGCAATAGTCTTCACCGAGAGGACTGGGAGTGCAATAGCCTTCATCGAGAGGACCGGGAGTACAATAATCTTCATCGAGAGGACCGGGAGTGCAATAGTCTTCACCGAGAGGACTGGGAGTGCAATAGCCTTCATTGAGAGGACCGGGAGTGCAAAAGTCTTCACCGAGAGGACCGGGAGTGCAATAGTCTTCATCGAGAGGACTGGGAGTGCACTAGTCTTCATCGAGAGGACCGAGAATGCAATAGTCTTCAACGAGAGGACCGAAAGTGCAATAGCCTTCATCGAGAGAACTGAGAGTTCAATAGCCTTCATCGAGAGGACCGAGAGTGCAATATTCTTCACCGAGAGGACCGAGAGTGCAATAGCCTTCATCGAGAGGACCGAGAGTACAATAGTCTTCACCGAGAGGACCGAGAGTGCAATAGTCTTCACCGAGAGGACCGAGAGTGCAATCGTCTTCATCAAGAGGACCGAGAGTGCAATAGTCTTCACCGAGAGGACCGATAGTGCAATAGCCTTCATCGAAAGAACCGAGAGTGCAATAGCCTTAATCGAGAGGACCGAGAGTGCAATAGTCTTCACCGAGAGGACCTAGAGTGCAATAGCCTTCATCGAGAGGACCGAGAGTACAATAGTCTTCACCGAGAGGACCGAGAGTGCAACAGTGTTCATCCAGAGGACCGAGAGTGCAATAGTCTTCACCGAGAGGACCGAGAGTGCAATAGCCTTCATCTATATTAACCGAGAGTACAATAGCCTTCTTGAAGAGGACCGAGAGTGCAATAGCCTTCATCGAGAGGACCGGGAGTGCAATAGTCTTCACCGAGAGGACCGGGAGTGCAATAGTCTTCACCGAGAGGACTGGGAGTGCAATAGCTTTCGTCGAGAGGACCGGGAGTGCAACAGTCTTCACCGAAAGGACTGGGAGTGCAATAGTCTTCACCGAGAGGACCGGGAGTGCAATAGCCTTCATCGAGAGGACTGGGAGTGCAATAGTCTTCACCGAGAGGACCGAGAGTGCAACAGTGTTCATCAAGAGGACCGAGAGTGAAATAGTCTTCACCGAGAGGACCAAGAGTGCAATAGTCTTCACCGAGAGGACTGGGAGTGCAATAGCCTTCATCGAGAGGAACGGGAGTGCAATAGTCTTCATCGAGAGGACCGAGAGTGCAATAGCCTTCACCGAGAGGACCGGGAGTGCAATAGTCTTGTTGCCGTTTCGTTCACTCCACGTTGTGCCAGTTAACTCAGATGTATCGAGTACCTGACTGTGCAGAGTTGTGGAGCAGTGCGTTGCGCAACATTAAAGCATTAATGTGTGGTTGAAGCTCCGCAAATAGGTTTATTTGGAGCCCAAAGGAACAATTTAACAGCCACTTTGTGAAGGACAATAAGCTTTACATGGGTAACACAGTCGGAAAATATCCTGTTGAGACTACGACCTGTCAGACGACGACACACTGAGTGGACAGAGCTGAATTTTTTGTCTGGTATTATGGACAAACTATACCAGCTTATATGTATCAAGATTATATATATATTATATATATATATATATATATATATATATATATATATATATATATATATATATATACACGACTCGGATAAAACGAGGCTCCTGCCGACACGATTCGTGTACGACGGGGCTCCTGCCGACACGACTCGTATAAAACGAGGCTCCTGCCAACACGACTCGTGAACGACGGGGCTCCTGCCAACACGACTCGGATAAAACGAGGCTCTTGCCGACACGACTCGTGTACGGCGGGGCTCCTGCCGACACGACTCGGATAAAACGAAATTTGACAAAACCAGTGACGCGTAATAAACATGCACACTGATTCAGCACATTTTGTAATTGAAGAAGACATAATTAAGAAAATATTCTCAGTTGTATTCGACTCGCGATTCCTGCTGATACGACTCGAATAAAACGAGGCTCCTGCCGACATGACTCGTGTACGACGGGGCTCCTGCCAACACGACTCGGATAAAACGAGGCTCCTGTCGACAAGATTCGTGTACGACGGGGCTCCTGCCGACACGACTCGTGTATGACGGGGCTCCTGCCGACACGACTCAGATAAAACGAGGCTCCTGCCAACAAGACTCGTGTACGACGGGGCTCCTGCCGACACGACTCGGATAAAACGAGGCTCCTGCCAACACGACTCGTGTACGACGGGGCTCCTGCCAACACGACTCGTGTTCGACGGGGCTCCTGCCGAAACGACTCGGAAAAAACGAGGCTCCTGCCGACACGACTCGTGTAAGACCGGGCTCCTGCCGATACGAATCGGATAAAACGAGGCTCCTGCCAACACGACTCGTGTACGACGGGGCTCCTGCCAACACGACTCGGATAAAACGAGGCTCCTGCCGACACGACTCGTGTACGACGGGGCTCCTGCTAACACGACTCGGATAAAACGAGGCTCCTGCCGACACGACTCGTGTAAGACGGGGCTCAGGCCGACACGACTCGGATAAAACGAGGCTCCTGCCGACACGACTCGTGTACGACGAGGCTCCTGCCGACACGACTCGTGTACGACAAGGCTCCTGCCGACACGACTCGTGTACGACGAGGCTCCTGCCGACACGACTCGTGTACGACGGGGTTCCTGCCAACACGACTCGTGTTCGACGGGGCTCCTGCCGACACGACTCGTGTACGACGAGGCTCCTGCCGACACGACTCGTGTACGACAAGGCTCCTGCCGACACGACTCGTGTACGACGAGGCTCCTGCCGACACGACTCGTGTAAGACGGGGCTCCTGCCGACACGACTCGTGTAAGACGGGGCTCCTGCCGACACGACTCGGATAAAACGAGGCTCCTGCCGACACTACTCTTGTACGACGAGGCTCCTGCCGACACGACTCGTGTACGACGGGGCTCCTGCCGACACGACTCGTGTACGACGAGGCTCCTGCCGACACGACTCGTGTACGACGAGGCTCCTGCCGACACGACTCGTGTACGACAAGGCTCCTGCCGACACGAATTGTGTACGACGAGGCTCCTGCCGACACGACTCGTGTACGACGGGGCTCCTGCCAACACGACTCGTGTTCGACGGGGCTCCTGCCGACACGACTCGTGTATGACGGGGCTTCTGCCGAAACGACTCGGAAAAAACGAGGCTCCTGCCGACACGACTCGTGTAAGACCGGGCTCCTGCCGATACGAATCGGATAAAACGAGGCTCCTGCCAATACGACTCGTGTACGACGGGGCTCCTGCCAACACGACTCGGATAAAACGAGGCTCCTGCCGACACGACTCGTGTACGACGGGGCTCCTGCTAACACGACTCGGATAAAACGAGGCTCCTGCCGACACGACTCGTGTAAGAACGGGGCTCAGGCCGACACGACTCGGATAAAACGAGGCTCCTGCCGACACGACTCGTGTACGACGAGGCTCCTGCCGACACGACTCGTGTACGACAAGGCTCCTGCCGACACGACTCGTGTACGACGAGGCTCCTGCCGACACGACTCGTGTAAGACGGGGCTCCTGCCGACACGACTCGTGTAAGACGGGGCTCCTGCCGACACGACTCGGATAAAACAAGGCTCCTGCCAACACGACTCGTATACGACGGGGCTCCTGCCAACACGACTCGGATAAAACGAGGCTCCTGCCGACACTACTCTTGTACGACGAGGCTCCTGCCGACACGACTCGTGTACGACGGGGCTCCTGCCGACACGACTCGTGTACGACGAGGCTCCTGCCGACACGACTCGTGTACGACGAGGCTCCTGCCGACACGACTCTTGTACGACGAGGCTCCTGCCGACACGATTCGTGTACGACGGGGCTCCTGCTGACACGGCTCGTGTACGACGGGGCTCCTGCCGACACGACCCGTGTACGATGGTGTACCTGACGGTACGACCCGTGTACGACGGTGTACCTGACGGCACGACTCGTGTACGACAAGGCTCCTGCCGACACGAATTGTGTACGACGAGGCTCCTGCCGACACGACTCGTGTACGACGGGGCTCCTGCCAACACGACTCGTGTTCGACGGGGCTCCTGCCGACACGACTCGTGTATGACGGGGCTTCTGCCGAAACGACTCGGAAAAAACGAGGCTCCTGCCGACACGACTCGTGTAAGACCGGGCTCCTGCCGATACGAATCGGATAAAACGAGGCTCCTGCCAATACGACTCGTGTACGACGGGGCTCCTGCCAACACGACTCGGATAAAACGAGGCTCCTGCCGACACGACTCGTGTACGACGGGGCTCCTGCTAACACGACTCGGATAAAACGAGGCTCCTGCCGACACGACTCGTGTAAGAACGGGGCTCAGGCCGACACGACTCGGATAAAACGAGGCTCCTGCCGACACGACTCGTGTACGACGAGGCTCCTGCCGACACGACTCGTGTACGACAAGGCTCCTGCCGACACGACTCGTGTACGACGAGGCTCCTGCCGACACGACTCGTGTAAGACGGGGCTCCTGCCGACACGACTCGTGTAAGACGGGGCTCCTGCCGACACGACTCGGATAAAACAAGGCTCCTGCCAACACGACTCGTATACGACGGGGCTCCTGCCAACACGACTCGGATAAAACGAGGCTCCTGCCGACACTACTCTTGTACGACGAGGCTCCTGCCGACACGACTCGTGTACGACGGGGCTCCTGCCGACACGACTCGTGTACGACGAGGCTCCTGCCGACACGACTCGTGTACGACGAGGCTCCTGCCGACACGACTCTTGTACGACGAGGCTCCTGCCGACACGATTCGTGTACGACGGGGCTCCTGCTGACACGGCTCGTGTACGACGGGGCTCCTGCCGACACGACCCGTGTACGATGGTGTACCTGACGGTACGACCCGTGTACGACGGTGTACCTGACGGCACGACTCGTGTACGACGGTGTACCTGAAGGCACGACCCATGTACGACGGTGTCCCTGACGGCACGACTCGTGTACGACGGTGTCCCTGCCGACACGACTCGTGTACGACGGGGCTCCTGCCGACACGACTCGGATAAAACGAAATTTGACAACACCAGTGACGCGTAATAAACATGCACACTGATTCAGCACATTTTGTAATTGAAGAAGACATAATTAAGAAAATATTCTCAGTTGTATTC
This sequence comes from Lamellibrachia columna, assembly GCA_963662155.1. Taxonomy (NCBI): domain Eukaryota; kingdom Metazoa; phylum Annelida; class Polychaeta; order Sabellida; family Siboglinidae; genus Lamellibrachia; species Lamellibrachia columna. The sequence goes on from OY759270.1 coordinate 31,418,889, forward strand.
GACTCGCGATTCCTGCTGACACGACTCGAATAAAACGAGGCTCCTGCCGACATGACTCGTGTCCGACACGACTCGTGTACGACGGGGCTCCTGCCGACACGACTCGTGTACGACGAGGCTCCTGCCGACACGACTCGTGTACGACGAGGCTCCTGCCGACACGAATCGTGTAAGACGGGGCTCCTGCCGACACGACTCGGATAAAACGTGGCTCCTGCCGACACGACTCGTGTACGACGAGGCTCCTGCCGACACGACTCGTGTACGACAAGGCTCCTGCCGACACGACTCGTGTACGACGAGGCTCCTGCCGACACGAATCGTGTAAGACGGGGCTCCTGCCGACACGACTAGGATAAAACGAGGCTCCTGCCAACACGACTCGTGTACGACGGGGTTCCTGCCAACACGACTCGGATAAAACGAGGCTCCTGCCGACACGACTCGTGTACGACGGGGCTCCTGCCGACACGACTCGTGTAAGACGGGGCTCCTGCCGACACGACTCGGATAAAACGAGGCTCCTGCCAACACGACTCGTATACGACGGGGCTCCTGCCAACACGACTCGGATAAAGCGAGGCTCCTGCCGACACGACTCGTGTACGACGGGGCTCCTGCCAACACGACTCGTGTTCGACGGGGCTCCTGCCGACACGACTCATGTATGACGGGGCTCCTGCCGACACGACTCGGATAAAACGAGGCTCCTGCCGACACTACTCGTGTACGACGAGGCTCCTGCCGACACGACTCGTGTACGACGGGGCTCCTGCCGACACGACTCGTGTTACGATTCCTACCATTGTTGCAAATCCTGAATTGTGCATTTTTCTGAAGTGATTATTGTTGTTGTTGCTGTTGTTGTTGTTGTTGTTGTTGTTGTTGTGTGAATTATGCATCACTCAATTTAAGTGGAACGGGAATCCAGCTCGGCACTGTTGGTCACCCTGCCAGCCCGGCACTGTTGGTCACCCTGCCAGCCCGGCACTGTTCGTCACCCTGCCAGCCCGGCACTGTTGGTCACCCTGCCAGCCCGGCACTGTTCGTCACCCTGCCAACCCGGCACTGTTCGTCACCCTGCAAGCCCGGCACTGTTCGTCACCCTGCCAGCCCGGCACTGTTGGTCACCCTGCCAGCCCGGCACTGTTGGTCACCCTGCCAGCCCGGCACTGTTGGTCACCCTGCCAGCCCGGCACTGTTGGTCACCCTGCCAGCTCGGCACTGTTGGTCACCCTGCCAGCTCGGCACTGTTGGTCACCCTGCCAGCCCGGCACTGTTGGTCACCCTGCCAGCTCGGCACTGTTGGTCAACCTGCCAGCCCGGCACTGTTGGTCACCCTGCCAGCTCGGCACTGTTGGTCACCCTGCCAGCCCGGCACTGTTGGTCACCCTGCCAGCCCGGCACTGTTGGTCACCCTGCCAGCCCGGCACTGTTGGTCAACCTGCCAGCCCGGCACTGTTGGTCACCCTGCCAGCCCGGCACTGTTGGTCACCCTGCCAGCTCGGCACTGTTGGTCACCCTGCCAGCCCGGCACTGTTGGTCACCCTGCCTCATACCCGTGGATATAAGGAACATCGGATGTATGAAAGCGTTTGCCAAGTCTCAACGTGTTCCATATAGCGAGAGTCCAATGATGTTTTATCCTGAGGATCTATTTCTGTCAGGTGGGATAAACACTACACAAAGTATGCATCTGTGAAGCGTACATTGGGGTGTTTGCTGCCTACTCTCCGTCTCGTTTATATTGTTGCCAGTAATTGTTAGCTATAAATATATTATCGTATGAAACGTATCATTGATAGCCAAGATTAGCGCTGCATCAAATCATCACATAACGCCAAAATCCATTTGTAGCGCATGCATAATTAAAAGCGTAATCCTTTTTTCACAAAATATCACTTGTCCGTCGCGATATCTCGGATTAATCGAACAGTAAGCGTTTTAAATGTCATCTATTGTGTCGTAAAACTTTTTGTCTGAAACGTCCACTATGACGCTTAACTAGTCCCTAGTGCATCTATAATATGAGCACGATATGGCTTCCATTGTTGGCCATTTCACAGCTTCCACAGGTGTCGGTTACCAAAGTAAATGTCACCGAATAAAACCATATACACTTCAATGATTATGTTGCATTATCTGGATGAAGTAAATCGATGATATGACGCCATTATGTTTTAATGTCACCATCAAGTTTTACGTTTTGCTATCTGCAGAACTACACATTTCGCTATCGATTCCAATTCGTTTCTTTAGCAAAATACGAGAAACCTTCTCGGGGCGAACTGTACCTCGGAGAATGTACTGTTTTGATTTCACTCATATGTTCTAAAGTGTTCCTGGCTACAGTAACTGGCGTAGACGAGTTTATTTTTAGTTGCGTTGTAGAACACATTTCCAGATTGATCAGATCGGCCGGGATGTACGTGGGCAATGCGGCGCGCCCCTAATGCTCTGATATATATATATATATATATATATATATATATATATATATATATATATATATATATATATATATATATATATATATATATATATATATATATATATATGTATATATATATATATATATATATATATGTATATATATATATATATATATATATATATATATATATATATATATATATATATATATATATATATATATATATATATATATATATATTTACTATATATATATATATATATACTTATAGGAACCACACATATTACCTCACTATCAATAAGATAAGTGCACCACGCAGCTCAGATTTATCTAATACGAGACGTTCGGCTTAAATTAGTCGGATGGATACGTACGCATGCGTCAAACATCATGCGTTGGTTTTGTTCCACTGTTCGGTGTTGGTCGGTAAGTTGAACTCGGCCCTGGTAGGCTTCCTTGCCAGCCCTGGTAGGCCTCCTTGCCAGCCCTGGTAGGCCTCCTTGCCAGCCGTGGTAGGCCTCCTTGCCAGCCCTGGTAGGCCTCCTTGCCAGCCGTGGTAGGCCTCCTTGCCAGCCGTGGTAGGCCTCCTTGCCAGCCGTGGTAGGCCTCCTTGCCAGCCCTGGTAGGCCTCCTTGCCAGCCCTGGTAGGCCTCCTTGCCAGCCCTGATAGGCCTCCTTGCCAGCCCTGGTAGGCCTCCTTGCCAGCCCTGGTAGGCCTCCTTGCCAGCCGTGGTAGGCCTCCTTGCCAGCCCTGGTAGACCTCCTTGCCAGCCCTGGTAGGCCTCCTTGCCAGCCCTGGTAGGCCTCCTTGCCAGCCGTGGCGCGGCAGTACAGGACAACCTGAAGCAGCTGCGTGGGTATTAATAGTAGCAGGTGACAACTCTCTAGACCGTGTAAGACAACATGTTTTTGACTCCAGCCGCCACTGTGCATCAACCATTGACGCATTAGCTTGTAATGTCATGCTGTTGTGCACACATGGTGACGCACCATTATCGCGAACTGTCTGTAGTAGGAGTGGCCTCAGCAACAACGTATCTGGCAAATGGTGTGTAGACACTCATAACTCCTGAACAAAATGTCCAAGCAGGTGCACCATCGGGTCCAACGAACAAACAAAGTATATATATACACACAAATAATTATATATTTAAAAGAAAACATTCTTGCTCATTAAATAACCATATATATATATATATATATATATATATATATATATATATATATATATATATATATATATATATATATATATATATATATATATATATATATACTGTATATATATATACACTGTATATATATATATATATATATGGTTTTATATATATATATATATATATATATATATATATATATATATATACACACTGTATATATATATATGGTTTTATATATATATATATATATATATATATATATATATACACACACACTGTATATATATATATATATATATATATATATATATATATATATATATATATATATATATATATACTAATATGCTTACGGTCCCCGTTCTAGACACAACTTTACCTCCTGCCCATCAAATTCCTCGACGAACCTAAAAAACCTTTCAGTTCTGGTAATCGGTGGTGTAAGTAATTACTCCAGTAGACGGGATTTTCATTGGTCGATGACTGGGTGTAAATATTGAATTAATAGACTGAGCAAGGAGGTAGAACTAGAAGACACAAATTAGCCTTAGCAAACGAACAGTGTAGATTGAATACGAGAAAACACAAGGACTGTTACTGAAAGGGATAACTGATATACTGATTGTATTAATGCGAATATGTACAAAGCATTAATTGCATATAGGTGAATATGTTTTAAAATGTCATTGACAGATATCTGATAATGGCGGACTACACAGATATAACATTGTTAGATTCTAGATAAGCCATTGGCTTCCTTGTCGAAGGTCTAACAATTTGTGTTTGTTGATTTGTGTTTGTTGCGTTTCGATGGCAACCTTGCTATATCTTGTAATTTGAGGAAAGAGTAAATTTACCAATTATTTGTGCAGTTGTGCTATTTTTTACAAACAAAATACTTATGCGGAACATTTTCACATACAACGTTTATTCAATATTCAATCCAAGCAAAAGTAAAAAATATTACTTGTTGTGGTGGCGACCACGACGATAAATCGTTTCTATATCGCAACACCTGTAAAAAAAACAGTCAGCCAGTTGCCATTTAGTGCGATTTTACAGCCATATGTCTACGCCAGATGTGTAGTTAATTGGCTTTATCGGAGGTGGTTTGTTTACGGTTCGACGTATGGGCTATCAAAACATCGTAATGTGATCATTTGTATTTTCACACGAACACGCAGACAATGGTGGAATGTGTTTTCTGTGAAGATATTGTGTTGTGCTGGCAACTGATAAAAACTGTCGTTGAATTACTCATTTCAGAACAAATCAATATTTTCCCACGTTTTTGTGAAGTGAAATATAGCTTTCACAAAACCAGCGTCGCGCTGAAACAAAAATAAACCGCCCATGGCAAAGTCAATTAGATTATGTGGCGTTCACTTCTGTGAAGTTCTACTTCACAAGGCAAAACGGAAATCCAAAAAACGTAACCATGTTGCTGCCTATGGTTCAGATTCACAGTCACTGCAACGTATTTTACTAAATGTATTACGTAATAAATGTATCACGCGTTGTTGGCTTGTTTACTAGGAAGGCATAGGACCCGCTTCTGTGGCTGGGAACTGTTTCAGGAAGAGGGAAGATGATCCCTGCGGAGTGGAGCGGAATCCAGTCCTTGGGACTGTTCAAAGCGTTTAACACTTCACCCCTGGCGGACCTGTTCATGCCAACGTCATCTCGACTTCTCTAGGAAGCATTCAGCCACACTGCAATTATTGCATAAAGACTATTCACTCATATATCCACCGTTGTCTTTAGTCAGATACTCATTTATACAGCTGAGTGAACTAGAGAAATGTGGAGTGAACGAAATTTCCAAAGCTTCGAAACGGCAGCAAGAGGATTCGAACCCGGATTATATCGATTGAGAATCCGATGTTTTAACTATTGCGCCACTGCGCCCCACATACGTGACACAACCAGAGGAGACGCGACAACCCGCATACGTGACACAACCAGAGGAGACGCGACGCCCCGCATACGTGACACAACCAGAGGAGACGCGACGTCCCGCATACGTGACACAACCAGAGGAGACGCGACGCCCCGCATACGTGACACAACCAGAGGAGACGCGACGCCCCGCATACGTGACACAACCAGAAGAGACGCGACGCCCGCGTACGTGACACCACCAGAGGAGACGTTATGCCCCACATACGTGACACAACCAGAGTAGACGTTACGCCCCACATACGTGACACAACCAGAGGGGACGTTACGCCCCGCATACGTGACACAACCAGAGGAGAAGTTACGTCCCACATACGTGACGCAACAAGAGGAGACGTTACGCCCCACATACGTGACACAAACAGAGGAATGAGCGTTGGTGATGACGCTTCAGTAACACGAGCAGCTCATAAAGATATTCCATCACAAAACAGAATCCGTCGTTACATTTTATGAACGTTTTAACAACGTATTTCATTAAGCTGCTCATGCAGTCCATTACAGCTTTATCTGCGAAATTTCCATGGCGAGCTCTGCAGTATAATTAGACAAAATTGGTTGACAAGTTGTCGAAAAGGTGATTGAAAAACACGATGCACTGAAGGGATATACCATACCACATCAAAACCAACACACTAGGACTACTCGATACCGCTGTGAGGCAGACGTGTTACGGGACGGACGTTGATGTGAGAACTCACGTTTATGCCTAACTTAGTTCGATGACGTTTTATTAAACAAACGCAGGGGTGTCATGCGTTGAAGCAATTTGTGCGAAAAGGAGGTATGTAATGTTCACGAATTTCAAATATCAGGCATCTTAGTGGGTCTGCCATGTGCTGTAAATAGATTCGGAACCGCATTATCGCCCAGAAAGTGTCTACTGATGCGTAACGGCTAGCGCCCCATTGTCTGACTGACTGAGCGGCCAAAGTCCAGCTCCAAACACCTAAACAGCCAACTACAATACGATGGGGCCGAAGTCGCGTAAATACAGTGCTTCGAGCGACGACTCTACCACGGCCAAACTTATGGAAATTTTGAGGGACGAATCCTTTATCGCGAACTTTGCGGAACAAATCGCCGATGTCGTTGCCCAAAAACTAAACGTACGACTCGAGAACATGGAGAGAGTGACTGCCGCCCTGACCACAAAAATACGCACACTGGAGGAGAAGGTGGAAACCTTGGAGGTGGAGGCAGACAGACGCGAACAGTACACGCGTCGTCCTAACCTCCGCATCTCCGGCATCCCAGAAACTACAAACGAGGTAACGAACGATCTAGTGATTACAACAATTAAGAAGATGGGAATCGATAACTTAGGCGCTTCCGATCTGGAAAGAAGCCATCGCATCGGCCAGAAGACTGACAATCGTGATCGCCCCCATAGACGCACGATCATAGTGCGCTTTCGTAGCGAGGCGGTAAGAGACGACGTGTATCGGTCACGAACCAAACTGAAGAACCACAATCAGCACCATCGAGACGAACAAGTATATATCAACGAAGATCTGACATCGAAGAGGGCAGCACTAGCATACAAAGCTAGATCACTCAAAAAAGAAAACAAAATCAACGATTGTTGGACATATACAGGAAGAGTTCTCGTAAAGACAAACACCGGAATGATCAAAGAAATCCACTCTGCAAAAGACTTGGACATGTATTAAATGGATCTGAACATTCCTTGTTCACTGTACACTGAACACCTACACCTTCTCGTAGACCGATCGCTTGGACAGAAGCCACAGGTAACACCACTAGTGCCAACTGCCAACATTTTGTGTAGTGGCATTATGTGGACCAAAGACTTAAATATATATTAAACGGCTCCGAACATTATTCTGAAACATTCTTGAACATTCAAAGTTGCTACTACTGTGCCTCTGAACATTCTAAGTGACATATGAAATAATGATTATCGGGCCAGAGATTGCAGCATATTAGTTATAACACATTATATTATTAATGTATTCTGGCTTGAACAGGATCTCTCCTTATTCTTTTAATTTTTAATACTCCCCGAACAGTTAGTTCGATCGATGTCTATGATGTTTTTTTTTTCATACTTAATTTTGAAATACTCATTTTTTTCTTTGACAACAATTGTTACACAAATTATTATTATGTTTACTCATGTATGCATCTTCGTTGGTGCAGAATACATAACATCAAATTCGAATAACATCCACAAGAGCATAACATTATCACGCTACAACACATACAAACATACGCACAATCAACATGAAACATTTTTAAATGATGCATATGAGGTATACAAGATATAATGTATCAAGAAATCACCTGACGCATATCATGCTGCACAGTTCACATAAGCAAACTATGAACACTAAATGACATCGGATGAATCATTTCTACAGTATTTGGGTGGCTTACAGAACAACTTTTTAAATAATATCTTAGATGATAATACAAATCAGACTAATGAATTAAATGAATTAAAACCCATACGTCTATCCTCATATTTTGATTCGGATGCATTTGATGCTTTGTGTAAAAAGAACAAAAATTGCTTCAGCATAATAAGCTCAAATATACAATCTATTAATGCCAAATTTAACGAATTAGAGGCATTCGTAGAGGAATTAAAAACTGAAAATATTCAACTTAGTGTTATATGCCTACAAGAGAGTTGTATATCTAAAAATGATGATTTCTCACACATACAGCTGGAAGGATACAATTGCATTACACAGGGAAAAACATCCAGTAAAAAGGGAGGACTAATCATATACGTTGACTCAAAATATACATACGAAGTGATTCAAAATCTAAACAACTATGAACTTTGGGAAGGGCTTATTATTAAAGTAAGTGAAGGTGGTTTGACCAAACCAGCAATAATAGGAAATATTTACAGGCCTCCAAGGAATCTAATTGATAACCTGAAACAGTTTATAACAGAATTTTCACTACTGCTATCATCCCTAGACCAAATACAACACAATGTAATCTTTGCCGGTGATTATAACATAAACCTGCTAAAGTTAAATGAAGATGAACTGATCAGTGATTTCTTTGATCTTCTTACATCACATAGTATGTATCCCCAAATTACACTACCAACTAGATTTTCAGAAAAACACGGTACACTAATAGATAATCTTTTCTGTAAATTAACAAAAACAATTCTAGAGAGCAGAGCAGGTATACACATAAAACAATTCTCAGATCACCAACCCTATTTTATCTTTATGGACACAACACAAAACAAACAATTAAATCCTAAAACAACTAAGATACACATGGAAACTAATGAAGCCTTATTAAAAGTTAAACATGACATTCATGCAGCAGACATTTATAGCAAAATGGATAAGAGTCCTAATGCTGATACAAATTCCAATTATAACCTTATAGATCAAATAATAGAAACGACTAAAAATAAACACATACAAACCAAAGTTGTCAAATTCCACAAATACAGACATAAAAAATCAAACTGGATAACGAAAGGTATATTAAGATCAATTAAATATAGAGATAAATTATACAAACAACTGAAGATGTTAGATCCTGATTGTGCACAATATACCACAAGTTGCACTAATCTAAAAACATACAACGTAATACTTAAGAAGAACATTCGTGAAGCAAAGAGATTACACTATGTACAACTTTTCGACAAATACAAATTTAATGCAGCAAATACATGGAAAGCAATTAATGAAATTATATCAAGACACAAATCTAGTACGCAATTTCCAACATATTTTAAACAAAATAACAAGACATATACTAATAAGATTGACATAGCTAATGAATTTAATCATATCTTTACGGAAACAGGCCCTAATCTTGCGGAAAACATACAATGTACAACTGCAAATAATATCACTAAATTTCTCAAAAACAAGAATACAAATGGTTTCAGATTCACAGAAATACAAGAGGAATCCGTATCACAAATAATCAATAACCTTCCAAATAAAAATAGCTATGGTTGTGATGGAATATCCAGCAAATTATTAAAACTTATTGAACCAGATATAGTGAAACCTTTAACATTATTAATAAATCAAGTGCTGAACACAGGACAATTTCCTGACAAACTTAAAGTAGCAAAAGTTATTCCTATATTTAAGAAAAATGATCCCACATTATTCACAAATTATAGACCAATATCCCTTTTGCCTGTTATTTCAAAAGTATTGGAAAGAATTATGAATAACCAATTACTCATGTATTTTACTAATACAAAACTACTGTCTGATAGTCAATATGGATTCAGACCCCACCATTCAACTGAATATGCAGCTCTAGAAATAGTCGATAGGATCACTACACACTTGGATAACAACCAATTACCCATCAGTATATTTCTTGATTTATCGAAAGCATTTGATACACTTGACCACACAATCCTCTTAAAAAAATTAGAACATTATGGGTTGGAACCATCAGCATTACAATTACTAAAGAGTTACTTAACAAACCGTGAGCAATTTGTAAAAATTGATGACATAAAATCAAATGTCTTACCTATAAACACGGGAGTCCCACAAGGCTCAATACTAGGTCCTCTGTTATTCATTATATATATTAACGATTTCTCACAAGCCAGTAATGTCTTTAAATTCATTACATATGCCGATGATACTTCTCTAGTAAGTACGCTCGGGTCTTTTACAAATGGTACAAACAATCCAAATACTGAACATATGATAAATACAGAACTACACAACATAGCAGAATGGTTAAAATTAAATAAATTAACATTAAATATCAACAAAACTAAATATATGATTTTTCAAATGCCAAACAAAAAGGTAACAGTACCAACACTAACAATAGATGGTGTAAACATTGAAAGAGTCCAACATTTCAACTTCTTAGGTTTAATATTAGACACACATTTAAATTGGAATAAACACATTGAGAAAATAGCAAATAAGTGTTCTAGGACAATCGGAATTATAAACAAATTGAAGCATGTCTTACCAAAAAGTATCAGAATTATACTGTATAATTCATTAATATTACCCCACATAAATTACTGCCTAATGATTTGGGGCTATCAGTGTAATAGGATAATAAAATTACAGAAGAAAGCAATTAGAATAATATCTGTAACCAAATATAACTCACATACGGAACCATTATTTAAAAGCCTCTCTGTTCTAAAGGTTGAAGACTTACTTAAAGTACAGATACTACGATTTTATTATAAATTCATACACAAACAATTACCAGCATACTTACAAAGCTGGCCGATAAACCAGAATACACACATACATAATCATTTCACGCGTAAACACAACAAAATACACACATTTAGAACACAACACGAATTTGCAAAAAAGTGTCTGAAATATAATTTACCACATATCATCAACAATACTCCAGACATATTAAAAGATAAGGTGACCACACACAGCTTACAGGGATATATATCTTATGCTAAAAAAATTATTATAAAAAGCTATGTATGCATATGCACCGAAGTTAACTGCTACACTTGCACGCATGGTCAATAATAAATAATTAATCTAGCTGTACGTGTTAACGTTAATCTACACAAGCGGAAATATACAATAAATTCAATGAAAACGTACCAAGGTGGCTCCTATGAGAGCGACTTCTTTAGTCTTAATAGGAGTCTCCCAAATCCACGTTGTACTAAATATATTAATTAATAGGAATTACAGTTACTGTAATACTATGTACAAATGGATAAATAAACGATTTTGTCTGTCTGTCTGTCTGTCACTAGCAACCTTGCATGATGATGATTATGAATGCGGTAAAAAAATACAGCAGGTTAAAGATGGAGAGGTCAGAATGCTGGTCGATCCAACTAAGTGGAGCAGTTTAACTGCCTCGTGCCATCGCTAGACGCATTAGCTGCTAAGTCTAAATAAGTGTCATCCAGGAAAAACAGTCTAATATAAGTCGCATATAACCTGTAACATAAATTACTCCAAGATCGGCTTGTGCAACGTTATCCTAGTTACCAACGTCTCACAGTTCGTAAATAGCCTTCGCTGGAGAGTTTCACATACGTATATGGGATGTTTCTTATATATTCGACATCAATCTCTAAAGTATTAACCACATATACATGCAAAAACGCAAAGACAATAGCCAAAAATCTTGTTTATATTATTGTAGACTATCATTGCATACATTTATAATTGAATTGAGGACTTTATTTCTGCGCATGGCGTTATGGGAAAAGATTTCGTCGTCTCTGTATTGCGACCATCTCTCGCACACAACAACATACATGTACAATAATGCCTCGCAGCCATGATTACAAATTCTGCGCAGCTGCCCTCGTTCTGGCGGTTAATTGGGTCACCAGTGAATATATATATATATATATATATATATATATATATATATATATATATATATATATATATACAATCATTGTATCAGTGTATCGCAATGCTGTCGACTTTACGATATTGAACACTTGTTATGTCTGTAGCCATGCTCTCGGCTTCCATGTGTGGTTGGTTTCCTCTGAATGTCTGGGGTGAGGTTGAGGCTGGCACCGTTAATATAAAGCCGATTTGGCGGTATGCTTGCCATTATGAGCGAACCATTCGAATACACATGGCGCTTATCGGAGACGCTAAGCCGGCGTTTGGTGGTGTGCTAAACATTCATGTGACCGCCTTCAGCGATCCATTTGCCAACTTCGCTGCTATTGGTGATATTTGGTGCTTCTTTGTATGTCCGTTTTCTGCTCAATCTGTCGTTTGTCGGAATTTGTCGCAATCATCTTAAATCAACGAAGCTGCTGCAGTAGAATCTCTTAAACATTATTAAAAGTTTCTCGCTACGCAAGACAACCTTGTGAAAGTGCCGGCATGATATTCGACGTTGTTCCAAGCAGCGCAGACATTGTTCGTATTTTCGGCAATCACAACAAGACTTCAATGTCAGTTGACGAACAAGCGTTTGTGTGATTTTCTGCAACTTCAGTTTTTCTCCGTCCTTTCCAGGCTCCGGTCGGTTGTTGACGAACATGCAGCATCACCCTTCGCATTAACGGATTCTGTTTTGATGACCTTCTCCGACGTTCATATCCGCCATGCTTAAAGATGGCGGTCGTCAAAGCCAATGTTCAACACATCTTAAGTACTGCATTCCTAGAGCCGTAACTTTAGTGTCAATAGTTTTAGGGAGCAACGATTTAAGATATTTGACTTTTGACCTCCTCCGATGTTCATATCCGCCATTTAAAAATGTCGGCCGTCAAAACCAACGTCATCCCCATTTTAGGAAAGATAACACTTTATTGTAAAATGTATTTTCTATAAAACGTCTCTGACACTTTCACGAGCCACGACACTCCACTTTTCCCTCCACATTTACACCTTTCGGTGCAGCTCAGTTTTCAGGCTTTCTGACATCCACTTTTCTAAAGTTCCCAGCAGGTTTGCGAAGCAAGATGGTTCCCAACATAATTTTTCATTGGGGGGGACAACAATTTGTTTTCGAACGCCAGCTATGATGGAAACGGTGTTTCCGAAACAAACATTCACCAAGTACTACACTTCGCCATTTTTGGACTGGCAGACGACGTTTCTTTGTGTAGATGGATCATTATTATTGCCGGTATATGTAAAAAAAAATATTGCTACCTCCGTTGCCCCCCGCCCTGAAAATACGCCGGTGGTTCACAAGGGTGTCCAACCTTTTCGCTAAGTTGCGCTTTCAGACCCTATTGGGAACGGAATGACTGACACTGGATGAGGCAGGGTTTGGTCCCCCAACTGTGAACCCCTGGCGAGCCGCACGGTTGGTGTGCTCCGGCAGTGAAGCGCGTGTTGGTGGAATATTGTTGATTTCTCTCCATTTTGGGTGAACAGTTGCCATCGAGTTTCATTCACGTTCACGTGACATATTGTCCGGTCGCGTCAGGATGGTGAACCTCTCGATAGTTGATATTACAGCCTTCACTTCTGCAAACGTCGGTGCGTCTGACAGGACGCATAATGCGTCAATACCTTTCGGGTAGGCATTCCGCCACACGCACTTTTCTTGCTGCTTTGAGAAAATCCGTTTTTGTAAGATCCGGCGAATGCGTGGGAAAACGGTATTGACACTGTATTGGTCCCAGATTGCGTGATAGCTCGTGATCATGTATGCATCTGAGTTTATTTCCAGTTCCAAACGCTACCCACAATGACTCCATTGCTTGCTGAAGTCCGCGGATTCAATATGTTCACATCTGCTGCACCATTAATAATATATGCTGTCATTCCTATGCGTAGTTTCCTATTAAGTGACAGCTTGGTTTTGACCTCCATCGGCGTTGGCAAATTTTATTTGTCAGGAAACCGACACACATAAGTAATCAAGTCGGGCCTAGTGGCGTCAAAATGCGAAACATATTTTCGAGAACATCGTCACGTTAGTGAAAAACCTGAAATAATTTCCATTAATAACCGGTGGATTTTATGAGAACATCAAACGTGCACACTATCATATGTAAGTCCCCTGGTCCAGATGTAACACTGTTCAGGTTCATTATGACAACATCCCTACTGCCTGCTGTGGATATGACCCCCTCAACACTTTTTCTATGAGACGGATAATCTTTGAAACATACCGTTTTACACGCACTGCCTTCTGCCGTTGCAGCAGGCTGCAATCATTCAACTTTCTCCCATTCAAACAAATGCTAAAAATCAGTCACATAATCCCACCCTAAGCGCGAAGTTACGATTCGGTTTTAACGAAAACTTTACATTTTTATACGTGTCTTACCACCAACCTACAGTACAGTTTTCGTCAAATACTACAATTTTTCTCGAGAAAAATCAACATGGCATCTCATAATGACAGGCACTTTATTCGTGTAACATGAACCCGGAAGTAAAACAATTATATTTCCTTGAAATATGAACCCGGAAGTAAAACAATGATATTTCCTTGTAATATGAACCCGGAAGTAAAACAATGATATTTCCCCGACAACTGTCTTAGTTCATGGAAATAAATTATTGTTGACGCAAGTGTAGATGTAGAAGACGCAAGAAATAGACATGGTAAGTCTTTGAAACATATCGATTAAGTTATGATGACTACAATTGATGGAGATGTGTCTAAAATTACCGATCAACTGAACTTAAAATTGGTACGTATCCACCATTACGGATATGGCTAAAATGTTCAAGGTGCTTTATACTATGCTCAGCTTACCATATTTTGAAACCTAAATACGTTGTAAATAGTATGAATCGAACTTGGCGTTGGGAAATTGTATTGACGATATTTTATAATGTTATCAGTACAATGTTATTACGTATTGCAAGAATAACGATGCAAATATAATTGTTATTCTAGACATATTGTATTTAAAAGTGTTCAGTCCAACAACGTATATCTTATTACTATTACATATAATTATTATTATAAACCCATTATCTTTCTTTGCATTGCATTGTTGTTTACGCGTAGCAGGTCATCATATTGTAATCAGTCTACCGGTGCTGGAGAGAACTGATGGCGCGACGCCAGAGGTCGACGTATGTGCATTGTGCACCGAGTTAAATTGGTGCTGGCTCAAATTAAAAGCCCTCAAATTATAGGCCCGCGCAGGGCACTAATGTGCACCGACAACTGAGTTAAATTGGTGCTGGCGTTTCTCCGACAAGGCTTGTATGGAATCATGTTCCTGGTGTAACAGGAACTACGAGGGCGTGGGAAACGCACCCGTTATCAGTCGACAGTGCCCCAATAACGGCTGATTATGATAAATCATGTTGGTATTATCAAATGTCCATTTGACGAAGTAGTTTAGTTTTACCGTAAGTACCAGCCTCGAATGCAACTATAATTATTCATTCTAGACGGCATTAAAGGTGCAAAGTATGATCGGTTTTTAACGTGCATTATATTTACATCTACTCTAATATGTTGACCGCCCAAATGTGTTTGATTTAACCACGATTGTTATAGTTTGATCGTTATCTGTTTAATTTGAAGGTTTCGCCCCGAATATCATGTTTACATTGCATGATGAATGGCAAGGTCGATATTCATAGCAGATAACGGTCAAATTATATTTTAAAATGGTGTTTCATTAAAACAGATTTGTTAGAATGTATATATGTCTATGCAATATAACATGACTTTACAATATAACATGACTTTACAATATAACATGACTTTACAATATAACATGACTTTACAATAACAACGATCGGACTTCTTACACATTTACAGGAACTAAAATAGTTGGTGTTGTCATATATGACTTAGTTTATGACATAGTACGAACGATGACGGTACTATTGGCAGCGTAGATGGAAGCTGTTTACTCTCCATTCCTGTTTTTCGATAGGTCATACAGGTCTCCTCGTCAGACAGTATGATACTAAGAACAGACACCCGATACACTTCGAGTTTTTGTATGCAGTGCCAGATTCTTGTTGGATGATACTCTTTGTGAGTCTTCTAAAGGTTGTTGCCGCTTTGAAAAGATTTTGCTTTGCCTAGTTGTAAGTTCAGTTCCTTGTCAAATTATATTTTAAAAATGGAACTAACATGGACGTTGGACTAAGATTACTTATGTGCACATAGATATAAGTGACGACAGGGTGATAAGATCAATGTTCAAGCATATGTTGATTTCAGAGCGTTTCGAGACATACTTAACAAGGCGACGAGTTTGGTGGGCTGCAGACTTGTGCTACGACACGACTGAGTACCGACATTCGCAATCTATCATCACAAATGTCAAGTGGAAATATTACTGTCTGCGATGTGTAATGGGATTTAGTTATTTTATTTCGGCATCGCGGATTGTGAAACGGCAATTCCTAAGCTTATAGTATTACTGTGAAATGTCAGAAGGCGCGCCTGGTTAGCGGCGTAGAACAATATCACACACTGAACGTGACTAGTAGCCTCGAGTGTGGGCTGTTTCACGAACATTAGAGAGTTTTTGCAAGCGCCCCCATCTCGACTCTCTTCCACCTCCCGATCTCGACTCTCTTCCCACTCCCGATCTCGACTCTCTTCCCACTCCCGATCTCGACTCTCTTCCCACTCCCGATCTCGACTCTCTTCCCACTCCCGATCTCGACTCTCTTCCCACTCCCGATCTCGACTCTCTTCCCACTCCCGATCTCGACTCTCTTCCCACTCCCGATCTCGACTCTCTTCCCACTCCCGATCTCGACTCTCTTCCCATTCCCGATCTCCCGATCTCTTCCCACTCCCGATCTCGCTGCGCGTACTACGTCAACGCTTCTTGTGTAAACTCAATCGTGGCTTTGTCGATCGGTTAGCGAAACACCCATCTGGCATGCTCACTCGGTAAATGAATTTCCTATTTATTTTACGTCCAAATCATGGTTGAATAAAAATAAATAATTAGTCAACATCGTACACACACCTTGTCTTGACTGATTAGCTGCCCCATTTTAGTTGTCATGGGGCTCAATGCATCGGAAACGGTGAGTTTTTAAGTGAGCACTCTGCGTGCTGTCGTAAAAACACAACGAAGCTATCTTAGTGAGACATTACATTTAAGTCAATCCTATGACATCAACTAGACCAGATATTTATCTGAAATGGACTTCCTGTGTAGGAAACGCAACTTTCTGTCAATTCACAAGTGTTTGGATACGCATATTAATATCTTAGATTCTATCGGCGATCCGCATAGATCGGGTTACGTTGGTGAGTTATGCAAAATTACTAATGGTTCCCGATCTCCCACTCGCTTGCTTCAGATCAAAGCTCCAAAGCGTTGTCGTCTTTCGAATCGATACCAATATTTCAAGAATGATTTTCACTATTTATCTTTGTCATTGATTATTAACCTCCCAAAAATAGTTAAATATGTATTTTATACTCAGTATATAATGTTGAAGGATTGAATCTATTGGTGCATCATTGACTTCTCCAGAGTGTGAGGTGTTTGTTACTGGCGTGGCGTAGAGTAACTGGCAGGTCTACCGGTACGGAGGCTTATGCTGGGCAAGTTACATATCTCAGACTCTGCGGAAGACGTCACAGTTTTACATAGGACAATATTTATTGCAGGGCATTCTTGCCATAAACCGTGACACTTTAGAGTAACCGTGACACTTTCGAAACTAACCGTGATTCTTTTAGACCCAATCACAACATTTGTTTTGACCATGACACTGACACGAGTACCCCGCAATAAAGATTACAATCAGTAGGGGAAGTAGGGGCATAATGGGGTACTGAGGTAATATGGGATTTTCAATTTTCTCATAAACAAGTGCTGCCACCTTTAAATAATATTAACTATACAGACTTTCCATGGGAGCATATTCCCCGTGACACGTGACGTTTCTGCCAGAGGAATCGTTCTCCGAGCCCAGTAAAAAATTTTTGTTCCGGTTTTATGATCTACTGTGTCGATTGCTTTTGTAGAGAGCTCCTAGAGTTACTCGTGACCTTTAAGAATATAGTGCTTATGAATGGAAAGTAGTGCATCACAGCTTGATATGGAATCAATAAATTCTTATTAATGTTGAGCGACAATGAGAAGAACCAGACGAATCTGTAATAAGTGTCAATGGGACAGAATGGGATACCGTGTATCCGTGTTTTTCCTGACTGTATTGAACACTTCATGTTAAAAACATCAATGAAAGGGGTAAAACGAGATACCTGTCCCATTTCCCCCCAAACCTGGGGCAAATCGGGACAATGTTTGTCTCAACAAATCTGCTGAATATCTAAAAAAAGTCAAAACAATTACACAACTTTTTTATCACCATTTTATAACCCTATTATCACCATATCTTAATATATACATGTTGCCTTTAAGTGCGTATTCCTATAGTATTCAATTGGCCAAATATCCTTAACTATCCCTTTATGCCCCTACTTCTCAATATATCGAAGCCAAAGTGTGGAAGCCATACAGTATAAACGTTTGATAAACAAATGCGATCCGTCATTCATAAGACCCAACGGGATTTGATTCGCGTGAGTTGCGTTTCGTACGTCAGCCGTTGTTGTGAAGTCAGTACAGACTGATGGGCGCCCTGACGGTACGTGACGCGGTGTCTTCCTCCACACTCGCCAGCTGGCGCCGATCCAAGTGGAGAACCTGTGTAACTGCAGATGGCATCCAAAGGAACACGAAACACGCGCCTTTGAGTCACAAGTGGCCAAGTGTTCATTAAAAAACGTTACTGATGACAAAGTATATATAAAATGTAAATTTTGTCACGTCGGAACCGTTCCAATTCCGGTAAACGTATTTACTTACCGTCTGCTCGCTGGAAGCGTGGGCCATCCACATACGTTCTCCACTCTCACCTGGTCTGTGCTGTCGTTGTTATTTCATGCCACGTGTAGCCTACCTTTGGCCGTTCTGTTTCCACGTCTCGCAGCCAGGTGTTTCTGGCCTTCCCTTGGAGGTTCCGTGTTATCCACCTCCATTTTCTCGTTTTGATTTTTTTTCCACTGGAAGCGGTTTGGTCCTTTCCCAGAGAGAGAGAGAGAGAGAGAGAGAGAGAGAGAGAGAGAAGAGAGAGAGAGAGAGAGAGAGAGAGAGAGAGAGGGGGGGGGGGGAGAGGGAGAGTGAGAGGAGGGAGAGAGAGAGAGAGAGAGAGAGAACGTGAGAGAGAGAGAACGAGAGAGAGAGAGAGGGAGGGAGAGAGAGAAAGAGAGAGAGAGAGAGAGAGAGAGAGAGAGAAGGAGAGAGAGAGAGAGAGAGAGAGAGAACGAGAGAGAGAGAGAGAGAGAGAGATAACGAGAGAGAGAGAGAGAGAATGAGAGAGAGAGAGATAGAGAGAGAGAGAGAGAGAGAGAGAGAGAGAGAGAGAGAGAGAGAGAGAGAGAGAGAGAGAGAGAGAGAGAGAGAGAGAGAGAGAGAGAGAGAGAGAGAGAGAGGGAGAGAGCTGTTGCTAACTTTGTCAGATTATTTCAAATTCATAATTCTGAAAATTATACAGACTTTTATTTATTGATAAAAGTCTGTATCATTTTCACTGTTTGCTGTGTCATTCTCCATGTCTCCGAGCTGTATGACAACACCGACTTGATATTTGAGTTAAATATCCTTAGCTTGGTTGATCTGCTTTGCCTTCCAGATTTTCCTCAAAATTAGGACAACAACTTTGGATGCTATCCTTTACGTCTTCTTCTGTGCCTCCTATATTGCCGTTTTACTGCCAAAGTACGCGAAGGAGTCCTCCTATTGTGACAAGTTTATTGCTCTTCGTGTTGACTTTCCGAGTAAACGTGCTAACATAATAAAGTCATAATTCGAAATAACATGGTATATCCTGTTCGTCATAAATGTAGCCCTCTCGTGCCCACTCATTCACTCCTATCGGCCACTGGTCCCGAACTCTGCTGGCTCCAACCATCTCCCTCTCGACATCTCCATCCCTCATCACCGTGTGCAGCTCTCCAGGCTCCAGTTCCACGGCTTCCATTAGAGAGTCGATAAATGTAAAGGCCGGTCTGCCATGTCTTTACACGGAAAAAGTCGGATTGTCAATTTAATTTATAATTAGCTATGCAAATATATTTAAACGTATTTTGTGCAATCTCATATGTGTATATACATCGTTAACTCGATCACAGTTCCTTCCAACAGTCAAATGACTCAACTGGCGATGCCCAACTTCGATACGCTGGAAAAACATCCTTTTAGTAGATATATTTCAGCAGATATATGTATTTCTTTATTGACACATGTTGTTTAGATAATCATTGTTGCCTGCACCTTTAAGTATGTACTGCTAAGTTTTACAGCTAATAACCACTAACACGTGTTGTTGCCCTGGCCAGCGCGATTTTGCTGTCGAAACGAAGAAACCATGGACAGACCAGTGTTCATCCTGTTCGATAATCGTTGCTCGTAACACGCGATGTAATATAAAAATGTCTGACCAAATTATAATCATTGCGTTTTTTACTTTTGAAGCAGCACTTTACTGCTGGCTGAATACTAAACAGTGTTCTTTTAATTCCAAGCATATCGTTGCTGAAATTAGTCAATTCGGCAAATAACAATGACTCGGACACTTTCTACGAAGCGAACGGTTTTTTCCTCATCGATTCCCATTTGGTTTAGACGTGGAACTAATTAAATCTATTTTTTATTTAGTTATTGAACACTATAAATAATTCGCGGTAATAAGAGAACACCATCACGAATCCGCTCAATCAACGTGCTTTTGCAATTATAATGCTTGTCCATCAAGAGGTTTCATGTCATTTTAACGTAGTGTTTCTGAAAACCTCGGCCCATGTGTCTTCGTTCCAAAACAGGCGCCTTGCATGCGAAGGAACACACTAATCAAGACGCCAAACACGAAGACAGTATACACTCGGTACATCGGGATAGGCATGTACGACAACAACATATACACTCGGTACATCGGGCTAGGCATGTACAACAACAACACATACACTCGGTACATCGGGCTAGGCATGTACAACAACAACATATACACTCGGTACATAGGGCTAGGCATGTACAACAACAACATATACACTCGGTACATCGGGCTAGGCATGTACAACAACAACATATACACTCGGTACATCGGGCTAGGCGTGTACAACAACAACATATACACTCGGTACATAGGGCTAGGCATGTACGACAACAACATATACACTCGGTACATCGGGCTAGGCATGAACAACATATACAATCGGTACATCGGCTAGGCATGTACAACAACAACATATACACTCGGTACATCGGGCTAGGCATGTACGACAACAACATATACACTCGGTACATCGGGCTAAGCATGTATATATATTTTGTTGGATATATATATATATATATATATATATATATATATATATATATATATATATATATATATATATATATATATATATATATATATATATATCCAACAAAATATAGTCCTACACAATTTTATAAGTGTGTGACCCTCCCTTGTATTTGTTAATTACGTATTACGTTTTCACGTTGCTAATTGCCAACATTTGCACTGCACACCACACAATAACGCAGCACACCACACAGTAACACAGCACACCACACAGTAACACAGCACACCACACAGTAACACAGCACCCCACACAGTTACACAGTACACCACACAGTAACACAGCAAACCACACAGTAACACAGCACACCACACAGTAACACAGCACCCCACTCAGTTACACAGTACACCACACAGTAACACAGCACGCCATACAGTAACACAGCACACCACACAGTAACACAGAACACCACGCAGTTACACAATACACCACACAGTAACACAGCACGCCATACATAAACACAGCACACAACACAGTAACAAAGCATACTACACAGTAACACAGCATATCACATAGTAACACAGCACACCATATACTAACACAGCACACCACACAGTAAATAGCACACCACACATTAACACAGCAAACCACATAGTAACACAGCGTACCACACGTTAACACAGCATACCACACAGTAAGACAGCACGCCACATAGTAATAGTAACACAGCACACCACACATAAACACAGCGCACCACACTAAGACAGCACGCCATATAGTAACACAACACACCACACATAAACACAGCACACCACACAGTAACACAGCACGCCATATAGTAACACAGCACATCACAAGTAAACACAGCACACCACACAGTAACGTCCTTGGTGGGTTCTATCACCCAACCTTAAGTTCATAATCATTCAGCAACTATGTAAACTTAAGTTTGGTATATTATACTCCTCGTGTTTACTGCTATTTTTCGTGGTTAAGATTTGCCAGTTCTCTCTCTTGTTTCCAAATTTGGCTGCGGCTCTATTTCAATATCATGATTGCATGCACTGTTGTAAACGGGGCCTAACTATTACTTTATAAACATGTATGCTTGATTAGTTCGGGCTCGTCGTATGCATGTAATTTTAAGTTTTGTTTATTTCCACCTTAACGCATGCTGCTGCCGCCGCCGCCGCCGCCGCCGCCGCCGCCGCCGCCGCCGCCGCCGCCGCCGCCGCTTAAAATTACAATAGTCACTCATTAATAGTCAGTCAAATATATTAGATGCAACCTTTAATTAAAGTGGTGCTGTGGTGTTTTATTCAGCATGGCCTGCGTTTAAGTCAAGTAAGTCACAGTGAAAGAAAAAGGAGTGACATAAGGTGCTCATACAAACGTTTCAGAACAAGGTAGGATTCAAAAGGAAACCAAATAATCAATATGATTAGAAATACTGCTGCTTATTTTATATAACGTTATAATTCGTTCAGGTTCGAAGTCCAATCCCTTTTACAATAAATAAACAAACACGACAGCCGACGTGAAACATGTTCTCTGAATCTAAGTTGTAGCAGCGTACCGAACTATTCACAACAACACTGCCCCCAGTTACAGACGTCATACCAATGTCACCGCCAGGGGCGGCTACACCGCAGTGACATATCCGCGGTATTTGAACCCGCCGCCTACTCTGGCTTTGTGTATGTCAGTTGCGCAGGCCGCGGCCGCTGAGCAGGGGAGCTGGCCTCTCCCTTCATTCAGCAACGCGTTATCAAGTAGTGCGCGTCATAGGAAACGCCCCCATCTTCACGGCTTTTCGCGTATAATTCGCTAGTTGCTGCCTCATTCGTCATTATGAGTGCTGCAAGCGCGGCAAATATCTGTTCTGCCGGGCTAGCGTGGCTGCATCGCTGAGGCTAGAGTAGATTAGACCGCGACGAAGCATGGCCTATTGATCGGCGTCTGAAGCGATACTAATTGTGCTGAGACAACGGATGGACTAATTCCACACTTCGTAATGGAATATCGCTGTGTGTAGAAAGTGGTTTCAACTTTTCATTGAAAGCAACGCGGCTCACTTAGGTACGTGTACCCGCTTCATACTAGGTTCTCTCGTCATGAATACAGGATATAAGCAATGCGTTATCATCGTGCTCAGAGGTCAAAGAGAGGGACACGCGTAGTCATCCACTAGTTTACTCTGCTACCATATAGTCGCGCAACAGTTTAGCATTACAGCAAAGGGGGAACAGGGCCTAAAGATCACGTAAATACGCCACTATCTGTGGTACTTCACAAATAATTGGCTACCTATTGTCTTGTTATGCTCGTGTGACGTAAACGCAACGCATGACTCATGTGCGCACTCGTTCGTGGTGCTTTATTATTGATACAATCTATTTTACTACAGGCATGCCGGATGTAATTAATTACACGAGTCAGACATATAAAATACTGTGTCTTGTCTGAGTCTTGTTTAGCGCCACTGCTATTAGCAGTCATAGTGGTTTATGCTTGAATCATAATCAATTAGAGAGGTTTCGCATGTTATGAAATTCACAAGGAATTGTTCATAAGTCGATGTTGTCTGCAAAGTGTTATGTGCTGTTTCTTCCTTTTGGCACTTCATCCAGGGGTAAAGTGCGTGCGTGCGTGCGTGCGTGCGTGCGTGCGTGTGTGCGTGCGTGCGTGCGTGCATGAGCTAGCCATGTCCCTGTAGTCCCATCCGCTCACCCCTATCAATAATACAGCGGAAATAACAGCTGCCATTAGACAGTAGCCAGCGACACCGACGGCGGCGTGACCTGAAAACACGGCCGACTCTCTCCCTCTCTCTCCCTCTCTCTCCCTCTCTCTCTCTCCCTCTGCCCCTCTCTCTCTCTCTCTCCTCTCTCAATTAGGGCCTCTCTCTCTCTCTCTCTCTCAACCAATCTCTTTCGTTTTCGGTCAATTTATTTTTTCGCCAATTTGCCAGTCCAGTGACCATTAGATGCTATGTCCCACTATTTATCCCCAGTCCCCGTCACCGTCAGCAGCCTTCTGTTTGTTAGTCCATATGTATGTCAGTCTGCCCGACCACGTGTCCGTCAGTTCATCTGCGTGTAAGTTCATACATCTGTCCAGGTGTGTCACGGGTAAAAGGTAACTTGTACTGCGCAGTATCCAGTCCAAGAGACCGCAGTATCCAGTCCAAGAGACCGCAGTATCCAGTCCAAGAGACCGCAGTATCCAGTCCAAGAGTCCGCAGTATCCAGTCCAAGAGACCGCAGTATCCAGTCCAAGAGACCGCAGTATCCAGTCCAAGAGACTGCAGTATCCAGTCCAAGGGACCGCAGTATCCAGTCCAAGAGTCCGCAGTATCCAGTCCAAGAGACCGCAGTATCCAGTCCAAGAGACCGCAGTACCCAGTCCAAGAGACCGCAGTATCCAGTCCAAGAGACCACAGTACCCAGTCCAAGAGACCACAGTACCCAGTCCAAGAGACCGCAGTACCCAGTCCAAGAGACCGCAGTACCCAGTCCAAGAGACCGCAGTATCCAGTCCAAGAGACCGCAGTATCCAGTCCAAGAGACCGCAGTACCCAGTCCAAGAGACCGCAGTACCCAGTCCAAGAGACCACAGTACCCAGTCCAAGAGACCGCAGTACCCAGTCCAAGAGACCGCAGTACCCAGTCCAAGAGACCGCAGTACCCAGTCCAAGAGACCGCAGTACCCAGTCCAAGAGACCGCAGTACCCAGTCCAAGAGACCGCAGTACCCAGTCCAAGAGACCGCAGTATCCAGTCCAAGAGACCGCAGTATCCAGTCCAAGAGACCGCAGTACCCAGTCCAAGAGACCGCAGTACCCAGTCCAAGAGACCGCAGTACCCAGTCCAAGAGACCGCAGTACCCAGTCCAAGAGACCGCAGTACCCAGTCCAAGAGACCGCAGTACCCAGTCCAAGAGACCGCAGTACCCAGTCCAAGAGACCGCAGTACCCAGTCCAAGAGACCGCAGTACCCAGTCCAAGAGACCGCAGTACCCAGTCCAAGAGACCGCAGTACCCAGTCCAAGAGACCGCAGTATCCAGTCCAAGAGACCGCAGTACCCAGTCCAAGAGACCGCAGTACCCAGTCCAAGAGACCGCAGTACCCAGTCCAAGAGACAGCAGTATCCAGTCCAAGAGACCGCAGGACCCAGTCCAAGAGACCGCAGTACCCAGTCCAAGAGACCGCAGTATCCAGTCCAAGAGACCGCAGTACCCAGTCCAAGAGACCGCGCGACGCGTCTTACACTACACCACCGGCAGACGTGTTTATTCAATCACCAGCTCGATATGTTCCTGTCAGTTGAGTTGCCCTGTACTTCATTTCATCTCTTCGTTTATCATTCTCTGTCTCTCACTCTTACTCCAACACTTTCTCTCATTCCTCTCCCTCTCCCCCTCCTCCTCACCTCCGCCTCACTCTCCCCTACATCTACCCTCTCCCCCCTCTCTCTCTTCACTAGCGTAACAATACGGATTAAGCCTCGTCTATTATTTAATCTTATTTGATTGATTGAGTCCCATCTGTGGCACACATGGAATTCCAGTCTGGACTCCCATAAACCTCTTTCATTGCATCATCAATTATTTGCATTGCGCTGTGCCAACAATACGGATCTCATCCTATTACGGTCTTCAGTCGTTGACAGTCGATTAATATACTGTGAGATTTTGTGCTCTACGCCATTAGATGAGAGCGAATAGCGGTCATAATGTTGATTTTTTTCCTGACAGTGGCGTCCAGTGAAGTGAAGAAACGGAACAGACGTCCTTGACAGTCATCGCGACCTGCAGAAGGACACTCAGCCCACACCGCGCGATCGAAGCAGCATTTTCTTCTGTGAGTGTTTACACAGAAAGTATTAGTTGACTAGTTGTGCGAGTACAATGGTATACTTAGCGTGCAGTTGAGACCGTTTAGAAACCGGGACGTGTGAACGCAAAATATGGAATTTACAACGAAATTTAACAATACTACGTTGGATTATGGTGGAGATGGAAAGGAGAACCTCAGCCAAGACGAACTGAACTACAAGAACGTCAGCTACTACTGCATCACGATACTACATCCGGTCATCTACACGATCGGCGTCACCGGAAACGTGATGAACCTGGTCGTGTTCACGCGACAGCGCATGCGCCACGGGAAGAGCGACATCGAGAAGGCGGCGACGACGGGGTTGATATTCCTCGCTGTGTCCGACATGATGTACTGTCTCACCGGCCTGATGACGCACTTCCTGCATCCGTTTAGCAATGACGGCACCGCCGCTTCCGTCTTTGTGCACCACTACCGCACCTACACGCCGGCGATACTCAACACCTTCCAATTCATCAGCACCTGGCTGACAGTGACGGTCGCCATCGAGAGGTACTTCGCGGTCACGTACCCCTTCATGGCGCGTCAGATCGCCAATCCGAAGCGAACGGCCATACTCGGCATGGCCGTGTACATTGTCAGCATTCTATTCAACATCCCGCTCTTCCTTCACTACAAAATCGGTCGCCTGCCAGGCGCGAACGGCCAAACGATGTACATTCCGGTTCCCGGTCCCCTGCCGCAGACTCTGGCCTACACGATCACGTGGAGCGCGCTAGGCATTCTGGTCCCACTCGTGACGCTCGCCTTCTGCAATGTTCGCTTCCTCGTTGTCATTTACCGCAGTCAGGCTCGCTTCACTCCAAACAACGCCTGCAGCGACAGCAGTCGCAGGAACCCACTACTGAACAGCACGACGGTCACTCTTGTCTCCATCATATGTCTCTTCTTCCTCCTCGTCTGCCCAGCCATGGTCGTTAAATTCATTGGCAACTTCGTGAAATATTTGTCAGACGCGTCCTACTACCGCTTCCAGTTGACCCTCGTCATCACGAACACGATGCTCGCTGTCAATTTCGCCGTCAACTTCCTGCTCTACTGCTACGCCCTACGGGACTTCCGGAAGACTCTAGCGAACATGATCCGTTCACGAGGCCCCGCCAGCCAGCGCTTGCAAAGATTGTCTTAGACATTCCACTTGCTACATTTGTACATATATTTGCTTTGTGTCTACCTGATTCACAATTGTCTTCGACACTACACTTACTACATTTGTATATATATATATATATATATATATATATATATATATATATATATATATATATATATATATATATATATATATATATATATATATATATATATATATATATATATATATATATATATATATTTGCTTTGTGTCTACCTGATTCACAATAAAGCTGTTTGATTTAACGGCAACTAGAAACAGTTTTAATAAAAAAAGTGTTTTATGTGGATTTTGCTGTACTTGTAAAAACGCTTTGGCTTTACTTCGATATCAACAAAACTCGAGTCGCGTGTTAACTTGGACTGACGTACCAGTTGTTGAACCGATTCCAAAATTTAATCGGGACAACGGATGTTTCGTAGCGTGCGCTGGTCGATGACGCAACATAGCACAGAGTCGAGCAATGTACGCTGGTCCGCAACTCAACAACACCAGTCGAGGCAACGAGCCAATACAAGCACAGTTGTGTCTACAGTTGCGGAAAAATCCACGTGGTGCGTGTCGGGTTCACCCGAGGCTCTGATGCTACCTGGCGCGCGCATGCAGTTCCAAAAAATAACGCAACGATCGCGGTGGTGCACATTCGAGTTGACACTAGTAGTAAGCCTACAATGTACAATGTGCAATCGCGCGACACACAACAACAATTTGGTTATGGTGGCAACGTGTTGACGCGTTCGATCTGCTTTAGCTGGAATTTAGATGAAGGTGACACCTTGTTGACACGTTCAATACACCTACGTCGGAATTCAACTAAAAAGTTGCGCGTTAAAACATTAAGCCAGGCTTCAGTTGGAGGCTTCAACAGGTTGACTGTGTTAATATACTTAAGCCGGGCTTCAGTTGGAGGCTTCAACAAGTTGACTGTGTTAATATGTACTTAAGCCAGGCTTCAGTTGGATGCTTCAACAGGTTGACTGTGTTAATATACTTAAGCCGGGCTTCAGGCGGAGGTGGCAACATGTTGACGTGTTCGATATACTTAAGCCAGGTGTCAGACGTAGGTGGCAATAT
>OY759270.1:31447488-31454988 GCA_963662155.1 Lamellibrachia columna
ATGCTTCAACAGGTTGACTGTGTTAATATACTTAAGCCGGGCTTAGGCGGAGTGGCAACATGTTGACGTGTTCGATATACTTAAGCCAGGTGTCAGACGTAAGGTGGCAATATGTTGACGCGTTTCGATTTATTTAAGCCGAAATTCAACTGAAGATAGCCAGACGCGTTCTGTCTGAATAACATTTAGCAAGAACACAAGGCTGAACTGGCGTTTACCTTGCGGCGACTAACACCAGTCTTGTAATTAAATGTGAACAATGAATGCCTGACGTGCATTGTGCTTTAAGTGTTAGCCAATGGAATGGATGAATCTCGAAGGAGAGCACAACTTCATCCGATATGTGATAACTTTTTCATGAATTGTACGCGCTATGTGGTTTCAGGAACTGACAACATTATGTCAGTGCCATCGTTTGATGTTTTACCTTGTTCAAATATGAAACACAGTTCGCACACATTAACCACGCCATGTGCATTTGTTTAGTCAAAGACCTTCTTTAAACGTCGTCGTAATCTTGGAAGATGTTTGCCATAGTGTTTTACGTTTTTGCCATAGTGTTTGACGTTATATGTTACCAGCTAAATAAAATAAAATAAAATAAAAATAAAGGGTAAATATTATAAGTATTACGCTTCTGTTTACCAGTTGCTCTTTCGAGAAATTGGAATTAATGATATGTACTTGTACAAATTATGTAAATGTGTTTTTGTTTAAACAAATCCATTCATTCATTCATTCATCATTCATTCATTCATACTGGCTGTTACGTATACTGGCTGTTACGTATACTGACTGTTACATATACTGACTGTTACGTATACTGACTGTTACGTATACTTACTGCTACGTATACTGACTGTTACGTATACTGACTGTTACGTATACTGACTTTACGTATACTGGCTGTTACGCATACTGGCTGTTAGGCATACTGGCTGTTACGTATACTGACTGTTACGTATACTGACTGTTACGTATACTGGCTGTTACGTATACTGACTGTTACGTATACTGACTGTTACGTATACTGACTGTTACGTTATACTGACTGTTACGTATACTGACTGTTACGTATTACTGACTGTTACGTATACTGGCTGTACGTACTGACTGTTACGTATACTGACTGTACGTATACTGACTGTTACGGCCACGTCTAGCGTACATACATACATACATACATACATACATACATACATACATACATACATACATACATACATACATACACTTGCTGGATTAAGATGACACCTGAGTATTGCTACTTTCGTGACATTTCCAATGACTGAATATAATGTTGTCTTTAACAGTGCATTCACTCGTTGAGGTTAGTCCAAACCTATCAACGCAATGAGTCTTTAACAGTGCATTCACTCGTTGAGGTTAGTCCAACCTATCAACACAATGAGTCTTAACAGTGCATTCACTCGTTGAGGTAGTCCAACCTATCGACACAATGAGTCTTTACACAGTGCATTCACTCGTTGAGGTTAGTCCAACCTATCAACACAATGAGTCTTTAACAGTGCATTCACTCGTTGAGGTTAGTCCAACCTATCAACACAATGAGTCTTTTAACAGTGCAATTCACTCGTGAGGTTAGTCCAACCTATCGACACAATGAGTCTTAACAGTGCATTCACTCGTTGAGGTTAGTCCAACCTATCGACACAATGAATCTTTAACAGTGCATTCACTCGTTGAGGTTAGTCCAACCTATCAACACATTGGGTCTTTAACAGTGCATTCACTCGTTGAGGTTAGTCCAACCTATCAACACAATGAATCTTTAACAGTGCATTCACTCGTTGAGGTTAGTCCAACCTATCAACACAATGAATCTTTAAC
Organism: Lamellibrachia columna; assembly: GCA_963662155.1. Taxonomy (NCBI): domain Eukaryota; kingdom Metazoa; phylum Annelida; class Polychaeta; order Sabellida; family Siboglinidae; genus Lamellibrachia; species Lamellibrachia columna. Next base: position 31,449,340 of record OY759270.1, read on the forward strand.
AGTGCATTCACTCGTTGAGGTTAGTCCCAACCTATCAACACAATGATTCTTTAACAGTAGTGCATTCACTCGTTGAAGTTAGTCCAACTATCAACACAATGAGTCTTTAACAGTGCATTCACTCGTTGAGGTTAGTCCAACCTATCAACACAATGAGTCTTTAACAGTGCATTCACTCGTTGAGGTTAGTCCAACCTATCAACACAATGAGTCTTTAACAGTGCATTCACTCGTTGAGGTTAGTCCAACCTATCAACACAATGAGTCTTTAAAAGTGCATTCACGCGTTGAGGTTAGTCCAACCTATCGACACAATGATGGCACATTGGAAGCATCTATCCGCGAAACGCGTTATATCTACTGGATGCGTTTCACGTTGTTGAGATATGTTATTTCACCAGTCAATAGCAACACCAACTTAATGGCAGCACAAACCACCATTACTTAATTTATGTGAGGCTGGTGTCTATTGTGTTTTGTGGATGTGCGCCTCTTTATATCACTTTAATTATCATTTGAAAGGGCTTCAATTCGTTAAAGGTAACTTCACAGATTATATGCAAATATGCAGGTAATTGTAGCAATTAACGTTGTTATATAAATTATTCTATTCTAACTTTTGTTACAGGTTTTTTTACACCTAGAGTGAACCACCACTCCACCGACATATAGTCCATCTAATTCTTTTGTCGAATGCCAGCCTCAAGAATGGATTCAATATGCATGTATGCTTACAACAGACATTGTCAAGACAACCGTAGCTGTGTGAGGAAGCAAGAAACAAGCTTTCGCGTGGGACTATAACATGTGAACAATCCCTTCCGGGGTGGGCTTAGTGGTTACCTGCCACTAGGAGCACTCCATCGTTTGATATGTCCGCAGTTAAACATGTACTATTTCTGCCAACTTGTCCATTTAAGACAACTCCCCAGTTCAGCCAGTGCACCCGACACAGGAAGCTAACATATGTGTCTGTCAACAGTAAATAATGATTGTTAGAGCTAGTAAGAATTTCAATAATACCGAAGACTGTGACTAATATAAAAAGTAAAAGTTGGTAAAAATTGTCCTAACGTAACTAGACAAACTAAAACGCACAGAGAAACTATATAATATATTATACTACCCAAAAATTGATAAGATAAAAATTGTCGACAGTTTCGTTAAAATTACATGAAATATGAAAACATTTGATAAATAAATATACAGTAATATTATTAACGAATAAATTACTTTAATAAAAATACTAATAATAAATAAATATAATAAATAACAATAATAAAATAGTATGATGATAGGAGTAAATACGGGTGTGTGTGATAATAAAACTAACAAAATAAAACTAGACATTAAACGCAAGCTAAAACAGACGTGCTTTAAAAGTGTTCATGGACTCGATCAGCTGCATGGGTTCCGCAGCGTGGTCCAGACTGTCCCACATGCGAGGATTGAGCGTCGGCCATACCGCTCGATATTTCACTGGAGGTGTGTGATGTAGTCGTGATTCTTGGCGTGTTGACAGGATGTGTTTCTTCCTTGGGAGCACTTGGCAAACTACAAGTCGCTGACCTAGTAATCGAGTGTGGGTACGTTTAGTCAGAAAGTTGATTGTAGATAACATGTCAACAAGTTCTGTTCGAAAACATGCGCTGTTGTTATGGAAATACTGCCACTGGCAAGGTCAGAAGAGTGACTGGTTTGAAGTTACAGTCGCTAAGCTCAAAGCAGTTCATTAACGGGAAAGCATGTTGTGGAAGACATGCCAGATATAATAGGTAGTTACACAAATATATAAGTCTAGTACAATGTTCAGTGCGTACAAGGACGAAGGACGCAGTGTTTGCATCAATACAGGGATATGAGTTTAATAGGTGAGATTCTCATGAGATACGAACAAAACAACTTCCATCTGCAACTGATTTGTGTTCAAGGGTTGTGTTGTTTGCTGGTCCATGTGTTGTTTGCTGGTCCATGTGTTGTTGCTGGTCCATGTGTTGTTTGCTGGTCCATGTGTTGTTTGCTGGTCCATGTGTTGTTTGATGGTCCATGAGCTGTTTGCTGGTCCATGTGTTGTTTGCTGGTCCATGTGTTGTTTGCTGGTCATGACCTGTCTGCTGGTCCATGTGTTGTTTGCTGGTCCATGTGTTGTTTGCTGGTCCATGAGCTGTTTGCTGGTCCATGTGTTGTTTGCTGGTCCATGTGTTGTTTGCTGGTCCATGAGTTGTTTGCTGGTCCATGTGTTGTTTGCTGGTCCATGTGTGTTTGCTGGGTCCATGTGTTGTTTGCTGGTCCATGAGCTGTTTGCTGGTCCATGTGTTGTTTGCTGGTCCATGTGTTGTTTGCTGGTCCATGAGCTGTTTGCTGGTCCATGTGTTGTTTGCTGGTCCATGTGTTGTTTGCTGGTCCATGTGTTGTTTGCTGGTCCATGTGTTGTTTGCTGGTCCATGGAGTCTGTTTGCTGGTCATGTGTGTTTGCTGGTCCATGGTTGTTTGCTGGTCCATGTGTTGTTTGCTGGTCCATGTGTTGTTTGCTGGTCCATGTGTTGTTTGCTGGTCCATGAGCTGTTTGCTGGTCCATGTGTTGTTTGCTGGTCCATGTGTTGTTTGCTGGTCCATGAGCTGTTTGCTGGTCCATGTGTTGTTTGCTGGTCCATGTGTTGTTTGCTGGTCATGAGCTGTTTCTGGTCCATGTGTTGTTTGCTGGTCCATGTGTTGTTTGCTGGTCATGTGTTGTTTGCTGGTCCATGTGTTGTTTGCTGGTCCATGAGCTGTTTGCTGGTCCATGTGTTGTTTGCTGGTCCATGTGTTGTTTGCTGGTCCATGAGCTGTTTGCTGGTCCATGTGTTGTTTGCTGGTCCATGTGTTGTTTGCTGGTCCATGTGTTGTTTGCTGGTCCATGTGTTGTTTGCTGGTCCATGTGTTGTTTGCTGGTCCATGAGCTGTTTTTGCTAGGTCCATGTGTTGTTTGCTGGTCCATGGTTGGTTTGCTGGTCCATGTGTTGTTTGCTGGTCCATGTGTTGTTTGCTGGTCCATGTTTGTTTGCTGGTCCATGTGTTGTTTGCTGGTCATGTGTTGTTTGCTGGTCCATGTGTTGTTTGCTGGTCCATGAGCTGTTTGCTGGTCAATGTGTTGTTTGCTGGTCCATGTGTTGTTTGCTGGTCCATGAGCTGTCTGCTGGTCCATGTGTTGTTTGCTGGTCCATGTGTTGTTTGCTGGTCCATGAGCTGTTTGCTGGTCCATGTGTTGTTGCTGGTCCATGTGTTGTTTGCTGGTCCATGTGTTGTTTGCTGGTCCATGTGTTGTTTGCTGGTCCATGAGTTGTTTGCTGGGTCCATGTGTTGTTTGCTGGTCCATGTGTGTTTGCTGGTCCATGTGTTGTTTGCTGGTCCATGAGCTGTTGCTGGTCCCATGTGTATGTTTGCTGGTCCATGTGTTGTTTGCTGTTCCATGAGCTGTTTGCTGGTCCATGTGTTGTTTGCTGGTCCATGTGTTGTTTGCTGGTCCTTGTGTTGTTTGCTGGTCCATGAGCTGTTTGCTGGTCCATGTGTTGTTTGCTGGTCCATGGTTGTTTGCTGGTCCATGTGTTGTTTGCTGGCCCATGTGTAGTTTGCTGGGCCATGTGATGTTTGCTGGTCCATGTGTTGTTTTCAGTCTACTTTCAAACAGTAGTCAATATGATCACACTACCGTGTAGTATTGTCATCAATTGGCTTAGAAAACGCGGATTCATTATACGTATTCTCCAACTTGGCGTTCAGAAGGATCTCCTGAAGACATATGCACATGTGTTGATAAGAAACTTGTAGACATATCTTTGAGGAGTCATGCACCTTTCCTAGGCTAATGTTTCTTAATAAAAGAGCAAGAAGCAGTAACCGTAGTTAGTGACACCAAAACGCAGGCTGTGGTTAGCTGGTTATTCTCTCCGAAGAGTATCGCCTCTTTCAGCAGAAGATAATATATAATTTCATAGTCTGACCCGTTAGCTAAATCAGATAGCGTTCCAATCAAGAACGAAGACGCCAAATTAGTGGATTGCCTTGTCGATAACACCGTGCTGTGTAGCCCTCCGTACTTCTGTTACTTGGTTATCAGACTGTTGACAGCAACGATCTATTACAGCCAATTGTTACTGTGCTTTGACAGATATATTGATATTTATCCGAGAAAGTAATGAGCCGAAGGTAAAGAGGACAGATGTTGTTACCACCGATACCTTTAATAACAGCGCAAATTGTTGTTCTGCTTTGACAGATATATGGAGATATATCCGAGAAAGTATTGAATCTTCTGCCGAAGGTAAAGAGGGCAGATGTTGTTACCACCGACCTTTAACAACAGTCAAATTATGTTGAGTCACAGAACCGGAAATGCGTAATTCTTCTCAAAGAAAAAACAAATTAATTTGATCAGACATCATACAAAGAAAAGTGTCTTAATTGTGATAACACTTATCGACACAGGCGGCGTTCTTGGAGGAAGTTATATAGATGTGGATATAAGTGGTGTGCGAGTGCGTGCGTGTGTGCGTCCGTGGGTCCGTGCGGGCGTCTGTATGTCTGTCTGTCTGTCTGTCTGTGCGTGCGTGCGTGCGTGCGTGAGTGCGTGCGTGCGTGCGTGCGTGCGTGCGTGCGTGCGTGCGTGCGTGCGTGCGTGCGAGCTAGTGTATGTCGAATTGCTAAGATATTTAAGGTCATGAAAACATTATATTGAATATGTTCTGGGCAGTGAGGTTTTTGTTACATGCACTTTCACTTTCACTTGCTCCGATTGATTAGGATATTGATGAGGTTGACAGTGATAGTGATTGTTCTTCAGTTATGTCATTGTTACTTGACTCATTGTGGTATGTTCATGAGTTACATCGAACGTTATCGTTGCACATAGAACGAAGTGTTGAAGCTTCGTCAAATCACTTTATTTAGATCATGAATCAGCATAATGCAGATTTGCCAGCTGGATTACCAAAATAGTTCTCAAGTGTATTAGAATTGCGGACACAATGAGTCGGATCAGTGCAGCATTGCACTGTCATAATTCAATAGATCGATATGGCGTACTTCGAACAGTTTATTGATTCAATAAATACAACAGCCGATTCATAATAAGAAGTCAACGCAATAATTACAAAACCAATAGAACAGTCGCCTTTGGCCAGGTATCTGTCTGCCTGCCTGCCTGCCTGCCTGCCTGCCTGCCTGTTTGTCTGCCTGTCTGTCTGTCTGTCTGTCTCTCTCTCTCTCTCCCTCTCTCTCTCTCTCTCTGTCTCTCTGTGTGTCTGTCAAATATTGAACATGAAGCATCTGACGCAGTGCATTTCAGGAATGGTAAAGTTCGTCCTTATGCAAGATTGACAACTAACTAATCATTCTGACACCGCTATTGTTTCCCTTTCACAACAATACATCACAACTCTAACCTTTTGTCATAATGTGTAATGTGTATAAACTTGATATGCTATTTGAGAACATGGCATAAATGTACACCAGACTGTGAAACCAAATACTTAACAGATAGCCAATTTATACCCTGCAATCCATGAATTATAACGAGGTAGATTTGCGAACTGGGCTCAAGTGTCTGCAACTGGGTTTTGGTAAGATTATAAGATAACCTCACAAAACATGTATAGTAAAAAGGAAGTGGAA
>OY759270.1:31457488-31469988 GCA_963662155.1 Lamellibrachia columna
AATGACGTCACAAGACTGGAGAAGATAGATCATCTCAAATACACTGGTTCCTGGGTCAGCACTAGAACCGACACTTAATACATCAAGACCAGGAAAGCATTGGCACGGAGAGCATTCAATCAACCTAGCAACATATAGACGTTGGCACAACGACGCAACATTAAGCAGGTCCTGTTCATGGCAACGGTGGAATATGTGCTTTTTTACGAGTGCGAATCGTGGACAATGACAAAAACGCTGACACCAAACTAGATCGGCGTTACACCAAAAAATCAATATTCACTAGCGGCAACATTTCACTAAAGCGTGGCTTTATTACGGAAAGAGCAACGTTACAGGCAAGATACTGGAAAGATGGCTGATATATGCTGGTCATTCCTACATACACAATGATGAAATAACATCAAGGTTCATCCTGAGGTAACCAGCACACGAACGAACAACCCAAGGCAAATGTTTGAGTCGACTGTCTAAAGAAGATTATGGACTAGAGCCTATACAGTTGCCAACTGCAATGTGGAATATAAATGTCTGGAGACAGGTAGTTGAAGCCGGCAGAGTTCGACCCCATTTTCAGACATGAGTGAGTGAGTGAGTGAGTGAGTGAGTGAATGAGTGAATGAGTGAATGAGCGAGTGAGTAGTGAAACTATGAGATTTATGACTTATGAAGTTGTACTTCAAATAGCCCTCTCCAGGGCTAACGCTGTATAATTCAAATTGTTTTTACAGATTCCCACATGTGTGGGGTATTTTACATCCCCTAAACAACTTTCTGAAGGAACTTACGCATTTGATGTATTTTCCGAAACAGTCGCATTGCCAAATTCCTGTACCCATTTGCCTGGTGATAGACAAGTCAGCAAGTTGTAATGGAGGGCCATAGATGAAGTAAGTTAAAAACCCTCAACGTCGAAAACACTACACCTGCCTGGTGCTCGGCCCGAGTACCGCGTGGTTCATCCAGAGACGGGCAATGCCGATCATTTTCTAAGATAAGTCGTACACCGAAGCCATCACCGCAGCCAATCTACCAACGCTGTCAGACCGGATGGAGAAGTTACGTAGAACACTATTCATAAGCATGCAACAATCTACACATAAATTACACCATCTTTTGCGTCCCCTCCGGGAAACTCCGTATACAACTCGAAACACGAGTACTTACTGTGTGCCGCGTTGCAGAACTGCAAGATTTCAGAACTCTTTTATACCATATGCTTTAAGACACTGGCAGTAATTATGAACTCATTTAAAAATTAGTTACTTTTTACATAATAGTAGTAGGCCATATAATTTATTTTACTATAGTATTGCCTGTTTTAAGTTTTAATTTATGATTATGTCCTTCATATTAACCTTGTTTATTTACAAACATAACTTTAAACATGATGTACATGCACTTTTTAAATTTGTTATATTTTAAGTCATATTTTTGTCTTAATTTATTTATTATCATTGGTTGTTTTACTGTGCCAATTGTATAATTCAACTGCTATAATTGCCATTTTAATAAAAGTATTATCATTATTACTATGTGGACGTGAGGTACACTAATTGAGCCAATGTGATAATTGTCACGTCGCCATATACGGCACGTCATCAAAGACTTGAAACCAATTTCTTTGACTAAACCTTTCTTATAGTATGTAAACGCAGTCCGGTCTGGTTGCTTGATGTGATACTCCCAATACGTCTGATCATAGCAAAACTAGGAGGTTGTAGTGAGTTTAATGATCGCTATAACCAGCTACGCAAGGCGCAATGAGGCAGGTTTTTTTTCATTTCCATCTGTGGGATCTTTTACTTCCTCTTGCATAACCACCAAATAGTGTACGTGGCTACGGAATGCGTTTCTTTTCCAAATACTGTGGAGTATAGGGCCTACTTGGATTCACTCTTGGACGATTCCTGCTCTAGTGCAACGGACAGCTCTGGAGCAACCATCCAAACTTGACAGCACTCGTGTACATTGTAAACAAAGCTGATTACAAACTTGACAGCACTCGTGTACATTGTAAACATAGCTGATTATAAACTTGACAGCAATCGTGTACATTGTAAACATAGCTGATTATAAACTTGACAGCACTCGTGTACATTGTAAACATAGCTGATTATAAACTTGACAGCACTCGTGTACATTGTAAACATAGCTGATTATAAACTTGACATCACTCGTGTACATTGTAAACATAGCTGATTATAAACTTGACAGCACTCGTGTACATTGTAAACATAGCTGATTATAAACTTGACAGCACTCGTGTACATTGTAAACATAGCTGATTATAAACTTGACAGCACTCGTGTACATTGTAAACATAGCTGATTATAAACTTGACAGCACTCGTGTACATTGTAAACATAGCTGATTATAAACTTGACAGCACTCGTGTACATTGTAAACATAGCTGATTATAAACTTGACAGCACTCGTGTACATTGTAAACATAGCTGATTATAAACTTGACAGCACTCGTGTACATTGTAAACATAGCTGATTATAAACAAATATAAATTGAATTTCTAACATGGCGCCGTGCAAACGTCAAGTAAAGGCGAAGCGTAATTTGACATACTCTAGCTGCGACAGCTGGATAGACTTTGCAAAGTCTGGGTGTGTAAATTCGTGGGCAGAGGTTCAGATAGATGATTTTTATTTCGAGTGTAGGGAGATAAGACAGTGAAAAGTATACAGGAGTAGGTAAATGGGTTAAGGTAGATGATTTTGATGATGACTGGGCAGGGTGAGAAAGAAGAGAGCAGAGGTAGTGAGAACGAGGAGAGCAGAGGCAATGTGTGAGAGAGAGAGAGAGAGAGAGAGAGAGAGAGAGAGAGAGAGCTCGTAAGAAGAAGACATGTGGAAGAAGGAAGAGTGTGCAACAAAAGAGAGGTAAACGGGTGAGTGGAGAGAGAATGTCAGGCTGTGAGACAGTAAAGCAGAATGATATTAAATTATATTAAATGATATTAAATTATATTAAATGCTAGCTGAAAATGGACGTGCTTTAAAAGTGTTCATGGATTCGATCAGTCAGGTATTTCCAGTATCCAGACGGTCGGCCCCACTCGTCAAAATGAACGTCGGCTATACCGCTCCATATTTCACTGCTGTTTGTCATATAGTAGTGTTGTTTGGCGTATTGACATGTGTTCTTACTTGGAAGCTCTTCGGAATCTACAAGGTCGCTGACATAGTAATTGTGGCTATTGTGCTAGTTTATCCACCAAGAGGGTTTGTGGATAATATTTCGACAGGTTCTGTTCAGTTGTTATAGAAACACTGCTAATGACAGGTTCAAAAGGGTGACTGGTGTGAAGCTCGAGTCGCTAAGCGCAATGCAGACCATTAGCGGCAAAGTACGCTGAGGAAGGCATTCCAGATGTAAGAGGTAGTTACACAAATATTTTCGTATAATGTATAATATAATCAATACATGTGTGTTGGTTGTTTTTTTTAATCTACTTTCTTTCTAACAAAAGTCAATATGTCACATACTCACGTAGCATAGTTGTCAATTTACTAAGAAACCGCGGGTTCATTGTAAACGCACTACATACCTTTCATCCACTTGACGTTTGGAAGGATCTCCTGAAGACACATGCATCTTTGTTTACAAGAAACTTGTAGACATATCTTTGAGGATGCATGCACCCCGGACAATTATATCTCAATAAAAGAGCAAGAAACAGTAAACGTAGAGAAAGACACCATAATGAAGAGTATCACCTCATTCAGCAGAATATAACCTATAATATCAAAGTCTAACCTACATGGCGTTAGCTAAATCAGATAGTGTTCCAATCAAGAACGAAGACACCAAATTAGTGGATTGCCTTGATGATAACACCGTGCTGTCTGACCCTCCGTACGACAAACATATTGATTATTCTTCAGTTTTATAATCGATATTTGACTCATAGTGGTATGTTCACGAGTAACATCGAACGTTATTATTTCACACACATAATAATAATAATTAATGCTCTTTATTGTCTCAAATTAAATACAACTATATATACATATAAACGTACATCAGATATATAAAGTATTTTTGAGACAATGGAAAGAAGCATAACAGGCGTGTTATTCTTTATTCAAATAGTTAACATAACAGGCGTGTTATTCTTTATTCAAATAGTTAACATAACAGGCGTGTTATTCTTTATTCAAATAGTTAACATAACAGGCGTGTTATTCTTTATTCAAATAGTTAACATAACAGGCGTGTTATTCTTTATTCAAATAGTTAACATAACAGGCGTGTTATTCTTTATTCAAATAGTTAACATAACAGGCGTGTTATTCTTTGTTCAAATAGTTAACATAACAGGCGTGTTATTCTTTATTCAAATAGTTAACATAACAGGCGTGTTATTCTTTATTCAAATAGTTAACATAACAGGCGTGTTATTCTTTATTCAAATAGTTAACATAACAGGCGTGTTATTCTTTATTCAAATAGTTAACATAACAGGCGTGTTATTCTTTATTCAAATAGTTAACATAACAGGCGTGTTATTCTTTATTCAAATAGTTAACATAACAGGCGTGTTATTCTTTGTTCAAATAGTTAACATAACAGGCGTGTTATTCTTTATTCAAATAGTTAACATAACAGGCGTGTTATTCTTTATTCAAATAGTTAACATAACAGGCGTGTTATTCTTTATTCAAATAGTTAACATAACAGGCGTGTTATTCTTTATTCAAATAGTTAACATAACAGGCGTGTTATTCTTTATTCAAATAGTTAACATAACATAACATAACATAACATAACATAACAGGCGTGTTATTCTTTATTCAAATAGTTAACATCTGATTGGAGTCAGTGATATAATACGGTTATGGTTATGGACTCATTTGTGGATAGAAAACAGATAAAGATACGCAAATAAACGTGTGATCCCTGCAGCTCTTGTAACAATGCACAAAGTAATATAAGTGTGCCATAAGCATTAGTACTAAATTAAAATATTTCTAAATTGGTTAATAATAATAATAATGCAGGTATGCATTAGTTGAGCACATAAGCCATTAATAAGGTAACAATGAACACAATATGAAGAGCTGTATGGAACAATGATGAGTGTAACAGACAAGATTCAGGAGCGCAGGGTGCGGTTTGCCGGGCACAACATAAGGCAAGCGGGGACACCACTGTCAAACTAATACTCTGGGAGCGACGTACGTAGTCCGGCAGCCAAAGGGCATTTTTTACATAACCCCTTTTTGTCTTATATAATTTTTTTCTATGTTGATTATTCATCTCTAGCATGTATATAATAATCTTTTTATCATATCTTCGCAACCAGATAAGATACAGACATGATTAAAATGTTATTTTATATGTTTCCAGACATGAGGAATTCGATTCCACCATAACTGATATGAAAAAATGTAAAGAAAACAAGATGGCGACCATAAGTATGCTACAAATGGTTGCTGACTATGCGAAAAAAGACTATATTTCATGTTCCGCGAACAAAAAACATAAGAACATGAAAACAATTATTTTCCGTGTGTTATCGTATAAGGAGAATTACATAAGATCAGCATTTCGTGAAATTCTAACCTTTCCAAGCATCAGTCCTCTTCGTCTTCATCATGTAGGACGTACTTGCCGCTCTCATTTTGGCCTGTCCACCCTGGCATGCACAAAATGGTGCGCATGCCATGTCAGAGCTGTTGCAGCTGCACTTGTTCGTGCTACATTTCACTACGACATGAGCACTTGATCAGCTTTAGCAACCCATTTGGGGCTAACGAGGTGTCTGTGGGGACAGTAGTTGGACTTAACGCAGTACTCCCCTCCTCCTGTGATCAACCATAAGATGTAGGGCCTAGTACAGGTGGGTTGGGATCCAAAGCATGAAGCCAAATTGCTACTTGCAGATGGACTCTGGCTACATTTTGTTCGAACGCTTCACTTGTGGGTGGTAATGAACACCGCTTTGGTGCCGAAGCCTTGCTTCTGCTTACTTTAGAAAACCACATTTGTTGGCGTGCTTCCGTCATCGAATGACATCTTTGCTGACCATAGCAGGCCAACATGAAGTGTGTAGCCTGGTCCACTACTTCCGAAAACGGTGGTCAGCCTGTGTTTTCCAGTAAGTTGAGAGAACGTTGGCCATGTCTCAGATCTTTCAGAGCTGCAACCTTGCCACCGTCAAAGTATGACGCCGCAATATCACAACCTGTGAGACCGTGGGCTGGTAGTAGAACTGGGACGATGGAGCTGTGCTCTTCAGCAGCTGCGTTGATATCTAGGACAGTTCGTCCTTGAATTGGTGAAATCATTAGAACTTTGCAGGATATACTGCCCTGGTGACAGAAATACAACAAGAGAACAAAGATGTCGGTGTCATCTGCAACGACCAGGACGGTACCGTCCTCTACACGTGAAACTTGTTGCACAATCAGAGGGTCTCCCTCCTCCTGCGTTATAACCATGTCTTGACGTTTGTTCATACAACCATTTGCGATTTCTACAGGAACCGGGTCTCTGCCAGTGACGACTAGTTTATGCTATTGAAAGTCAGTCTTGTGCGAAACCAAATCCTCGACGATGAGAGCAATCAATTGACCGTGGGCTGGTAGTAGAACTGGGACGATGGAGCTGTGCTCTTCAGCAGCTGCGTTGATATCTAGGACAGTTCGTCCTTGAATTGGTGAAATCATTAGAACTTTGCAGGATATACTGCCCTGGTGACAGAAATACAACAAGAGAACAAAGATGTCGGTGTCATCTGCAACGACCAGGACGGTACCGTCCTCTACACGTGAAACTTGTTGCACAATCAGAGGGTCTCCCTCCTCCTGCGTTATAACCATGTCTTGACGTTTGTTCATACAACCATTTGCGATTTCTACAGGAACCGGGTCTCTGCCAGTGACGACTAGTTTATGCTATTGAAAGTCAGTCTTGTGCGAAACCAAATCCTCGACGATGAGAGCAATCAATTGATCTTTGTTTGTGGTGACGGTTAGGACGACTTTTTGTGGTGGCAGGCGAGCTGTGCAACGTAATGTGTAGACCCTGCTTGCTCCTTTGTCCCTGCCCCGTCGGGTTGCCTCCTTAGTACTGCCTTCAATGTATCTGTCGAACACCAGATAGACGTCACTTTTTGTCAAGTGACCGTCTAGGTAACTTCGGAACCGGACAGGGTAGTCGTGTACAGTGCCAGATGTTGGCCAAGGCACTACCCAGAGGACAGCGCACCCATCGAGGAACGTTGCCTGCACATCTTGTTCAGCCAGCCGTCTTGACACGTCCACCTTAAGCGCATTCTTGAGATTGGATATTTCGTTTTGGCATCCCTCATGTTTCCATTTCCATCGAACATAGGCGTTGGGATAGGTGACAGTTCATGGCCCATTACCGTGGTTGTGTCAAGATCGCGTGCGCTAGACTGCAAGCCCATGGCTTTTGCATAGATGGTTTCCGTGTCAAACACTTTCACGACTTTCACGTGTTTCCTGTATAAAGCCATGGTGGTCACAATTTCTGGTATTGAATCATGAAATCCACCAGGCCAACTGCGTTCAAAAGACTCCATCTGTGTTTTTCCAAGCAATTGCGCCTTGTCGACATTGACCGAGGAGTGATTCACAACTTGCCCAGTGACAATGTTGCCCAGTGACATACCGGGCATATTGGACATGCCCTGCAACAGCTCTGACATGGCATGCACACCATTTTGCGCATGCCAGGGTGGACAGGCCTGCTAAAATGAGAGCGCCAAGTACGTCCTACATGATGACGATGAAGAGGACTGATGCATAGAAAGGTACGAATTTCACGAATTGCTGATCTTATGTAATTCTCCTCATATGATAACACATATCGCGGAACATGAAATATAATCTTTTTTCGCATAGTCGGCAACCATTTGTAGCATACTTATGGTCGCCATCTTGTTTTCTTTACATTTTTTCATATCAGTTATGGTGAAATCGAATTCCTCATGTCTGGAAACATAAAATAACATTTCAATCATGTATGTATCTTGTCTGGTTGCGAAGATATGATAAAAGTTTGTTTGGGCGGCCATTTTGTATTTTTTTATTGTTTTCAAAATGCTGAAGAACTCCACACCCCCTGGATGTCATTATATACATGCTAGAGATGAATAATCAGCAAAGAAAAAAAACTATATCAGGCAAAAAAGGGTTACCCCACTCGGCTGCTGGACTAACGGACGCGCTTCAAGGGGACGGTCCGCTCTTTGCTACGTGGAGATTCTACAATCGGATGCTGGTGTGACAGATACAGAGGAGTTAACTGCATGTATGAAATAGAGAGCTGAATGGCGAGCCATCAAAACCCAAAGTCTTTCGACCAGATGATGATGACGATGATGATATATATATATATATATATATATATATATATATATATATATATATATATATATATCATCATCGTCATCATCATGGTCGAAAGATGTATATATATATATATATATATATATATATATATATATATATATATATATATATATATATATATATATATATATATATATATATATATATATATATATATATATATATATATATATATATATAAGAAAAAGTAAGGGCATAGACCCTTGTGGAACACCACATGTTACGTTCTTTAGAGAAGAATAAATTCCATTAAGTTTAACGCTTGCTTTGTTGTCTATTACTTAAGTAGCTTGTAATCACTTTGTAACTTTGAGTTTGGCCTGTTTGCTTGCTGGGAGCATAGGCCATCGATCATGGTCCCCCACTCCTGTCTGTTTGTGGCCATTTTCTCCATTTCTCTCCCGGTGTATCCCATCTTCTTTCTTTCGTTTTCGGTGTCTCTCTGTCAGGTTTTTCTCGACCTTCCTCTTCTTCTCTTCCCTTAGGGGTTCTATGTAAGTGCTTGTCGTGTGATGTTTGTTGTGACTGGGTTATTTTTCTTCGTGTTGGCTTTCATGATCCTTATCTTGCTTCTGTTGATGTTGAGTGATATCTGTGTTGACACTGTGTTGATAAGCTATCTTTCTACTGTATCTGTTGACGGCTGTGGAACAAGAGAGTGAGGTCATCTACAAAATCCGGGTCTTCCAGCTGGCTCCAAGGCGTCCACTGGATACCATGTTTTTTGTGGTCCTCGTCATTATCCAGTCTATGGCTAGCAAGAAGCGGAAAGGTGACAGAAGGCATCCCTGCCTCACTCGTATCTTCACCATAAATGAGTCTGTCGTTTGTCCTTTTAAGGAATGACCTTACATGTCATGCCTTCGTGGGTACTTCGTATCAAAGACTTAATTTTCTCTGGTATCCCATAGTGTTGTAGAAACTTCCATAGTGTCTCCCTGTCGAGGCTATCAAATGTTTTCTCACAGTCTACAGGCCTGTCTGCCTGCTTGTACTTTCCTGCTAGCTTTCTTCTTGTGTCGTACAGTTGTTTCATGTTTCCTTGGGCTGCGGCATCCTCTGCTTCCTTGGCAAGGCTGTCTATGACGTTTTCTTTGTCTATTTTTGCGCTTTTCTTGACTGCACTGTTTGCCTCTGCATACTATTTCTGGGCTGCTGTTTTAGCTGCTCTAGTTCGGCTGTTGTTAATTATACCTTTTTTTCTTTCCTCACTTGCACTTTGCTGATAGTGGCAGCAGAGGTCCACTCCTTATTTAGGCACTTTTTTCTTTCCCAGGATTTCATTGCATGTGCTGGTCCATGTCTCCTTTGTATTTTGTCACTGGGTGTCGATGTCCATGTTTTCGTCATCGAGAAGGTCTTGTAGGACTTCATATATATTTCTGATTGTGAATCGGAATGTCTCTGTAACCTCTCAGTCCTTTAGGAAATCCACGTTGTATCTTGTTCTGGTGCTCCTCTTTATCTATCTCTTCTTCAGCTTCATCTTTACGCTGGCCAGAAATAGATTATGGTCTGAGGCTGTGTCTGCTCCTCTCTGCACTCTTAGGTCCTGCATTGATCTGCTGAATTTCTGTCCTGTACAAATATGATCGATCTGGTTCTCGGTTCTGTGGTCTGATGATGTCCAGGATGTATTTTTCTGTGTAAAAATACACTACCTCCTATTCTCGGTCGTCGTACCGAGTCCGCGTCTGCCCATGACTTCTTCATATCCATTGTTATTTGCTCCGATTTTCGCATTGAAGTCTCCCATGAGTATTATTATGTCCTTCTCTTTCATTTTGTCGAGCACCGTCTGCAGTATGTTGTAGAATATCTCCTTTGTTTCTTCATCCTTCTCATTTCATTTGTTGATGTGTAGCACTGTGCGATGTTTAGCTCGAACTTTTTCTTCTTTGTTTTGAATGAGGAATAGATGATCCTTGGTCTTGCTGCTTCTCGGCTTACGAGGGCGTTCTGTGTCTCTTGTGTCAACATGAATGCCACTTCTTCTTTATCATGGGCATCTTCCTCTTCATGACCTCAGTACAATATCATCTCTCCTGTATTCAGTCTGACTTGTCCTGTCTCTGTCCACCTTGTTTCGCCCAGTCCTAGTATCGTGATGTTGTAGACACGTTGCTGCTTTGTTTGCTTCGTACATGGTTGTCACATTCCATGTTCCGATTTTTGAAATTTTTTTGGAAGATCAGAAGAGCATCGGCGATGTAGCTTCCTTTCGGCTTTCACTACATGGCGGCATACTCTCCGTGGGAGGCTTTCACTTCAGGGCGTCATACTCTCGTGGGAGGCTTTCACTACATGGCGTCATACTCCCCGTGGGAGGCTTTCACTACATGGCGTCATATTCTCCGTGGGAGGCTTTCACTACATGGCGTCATACTCTCCGTGGGAGGCCCTCCCTCTCCCAAGTTCAGTAGAGTTCCTTTGGTCGATGTTGTCGTAACAATCTGGTCTTTTTTACGGGAACGAATTGTTAGCCCTTTGCCCAACCCTCCTCTTTCACAGCCGGGCTTGGGACCGGCAATGGCAGAGTTAGCTTGTAATCGACTGACGTATATTTCCTCAGATTCCACAGTGTTCTAATGTTCTTGAATATAGTGTTATAGTTAATTGTATTGCATTAATTGCATTGGTTATTTTATCGATTACTATTGATATAGCCATGTCAGTAGAATAACCTTTTTAAAATCCAAATTGAAAATTAGACAGTATGTTATGTTTTTAATATTGACAAAATAGAATGATCTATGATCTTTATTAATGTAGAAACCAACATTCTTGAATATGGGAACTATATTGGCAATTTTTAGCTGATCTGGAACATGTTCTTTGTCAAACAACAAGATGACAATATGGCACAGTGGTTGAAAGAAACTGGAATAAACTTGTTTAATGATATTCGGTTCTTTGCCATCCCATCATGGACTAGAATGTTTTAGATGCTCAATCATTCTCCGTATTTGATCTACAATTGCTGGCGTCAGGAACATGTAATTTGTGCATGCTCCATGCAGATAGTCATCAGGACTCTTTGTTACAATTGGTATCTTTTGAGCTAATTTTATTCCAAAATTCATAAAATGTTCATTGAACTTATTAGCAATATACTTTCTACTTTGTGTAGATTTACCTTCAAATAAGAACTCATCACTACATGAAGATGTTGACCTCTTTCCTATAATATCCTTTAATATTTGCTAGTTTTTTTAATAAACTTTTTCTTGCAGAATTCATGTTGATAGTGGAATATTTCTCTTATGTTGATAAGATAATTATTTTTTATAATTAGTTTCATCGAAAAGAGTCGGTTTTTTTCAAGTAATACAGTTATAAATTGTGTTTTGTTCAAACGGAGTTCCTAAAACCCCTGGTAATCCACGGCGTATGTTTCCCTCTCCTTAAATTTGTTTAGTCTAATGGAAATGCTTTATTATATATCTTCTTCTTCCCTTGCTCCCTTGCGGGGTTGGGTCCAAGTCACTTGGTAGCTTTTCCACTTTCATTATTAATGCTCTCCATCTCCCTCTGTCTTCTGCGATGGTCTTCCACTCTTGGCCGTTCGTACCTGCCCTTTCAAGATCTCGTTTGACGCATTCTTTCCATCGCAGCTTTGGTCTTCCTCTTCTTCTTCTGCCACCCTCTTCTGCTTCCCATGCTCTTTTTGACAGTCTGTCTTCGCCCATTATTTGCACATGTCCTGCCCATCTCATTCTGCTTCCAGCTACTTTCATCTTTAGGTGCTTTTTCATGCCAATCTCTCCTCTCAATTCCTTCATCTTCCTTCTATCTTCTTGTGTTACTTTGCATATTGTTCGGACCCAGTAGTTTTCTGCTATCTGTATCTTCGCCTCCTGTCTCTCTGTCAGTGACAGTATTCCCAAACCGTATATACACTTTTCCTTTTAGTTGTTTCTTCAGTTTTCTGTCCCATATAATGCCTTTTTATTCTCCTCCATGCTGCTGCTCCTGCTTGCACTCTCCACTGTATTTCCTTACTACTTCCTCCATCCTCACACACTGTACCGCCCAAGTATAGAAAACTGTTCACTTGTTTAATGGTCTTTCCGTCAACAGCTACATGTAGGTCCACCTCTTGT